>JAMKCH010077296.1:0-18897 GCA_023653785.1 Ophioderma brevispina | reverse complement strand
GCTGCAGATGAGCTTTGCAAGTACACAGTTATTAGTTTATACATGAGGGCGTCTACTCTCAATATACCCCGAGGGGCTAACTGTAGATGCCCACTAGTGGAGAGAAGGTGGATATCGTGTAGACAGTACCGGAGCTACCACGTAGCTAACACGTAGTTACACTGCGGTAACTAAGGCGCCATTTTGATAATGGACACAAATGGAGGGCCCGCTATACACTCGTTCTCTGTTTAGCATTTTTAATCATTGTGAGGAAATCATCCGAATTCGACTGGGCATCATCAAAAAACCTCCTATACACGCATCATTTAATAAAAATGCGAATATATGCAAAAAACTCTAAAAAACAAAATTGGCCATGAGAAATACCACGCTCGCTGAGAGTCGGTGTCACGCAGTAGCTACTCCGCTACGGTGCAGACAGCCGCTTTGTGGTCACTACCGTCTATGCGGCCAAAATACACGGAATCCTGCCTGCGGAGTGTACGTCTAGTGGGTAGGTAATCATTGTCTACCGGTGGTAGCTGCGTGTTAACTACCATGAAGAATTGGCCGTGTAGCACAGGTGCGCGTGAAACGGGCTAAAAATTTGGCATTTGAGAAGCTAAAACTAGTTAAATGTAATGTAATTAGAACACAATTGCGCGCGAAGCGCGCGGAAATTTACCATTTTTAAACTTTATGGTAAGAATATGAGGTATTTTTGGTCAAAAACCATGATGGGCATCATATTGGGGGGGGGGGTGTGATCGTATTGACCATCCCCCCCTCATCAAAATATTGGGGGATATCCCAACCATCCCCCCCCCGGATTTACTACCTATGCGCAGGGTTACGCATGAGTTTGGCGAACAGATCCCTGACCTATAAACATCTATCGTCGTGGTCACGACATAGTGTCGAATATGATTTTTTGGTCAACTTGAGTTAATAGTTGATTCTGGTTGCCATTTTATGTACTCTTTAATTGGTACCCAAAATAAAAGTGAAATTAAATCTCCTAACCAAATACCGCAGTCGATAACACCCATTTGTATAAAACGGTTTCACAAACAATTCGACTACGTATTCGATTAGCTTTGCGTGTCCCAATATCTCAAACACACAGATAAATTGTGAACGAATACGTATTCACTGGGACAAGATTGCTATTTCAGTGATCAAAATCGATAATAGGTCTATCCAGATTAAAGGCAATCGGTGAAATTTTACCTTCTATTTACTTCATGGGGGATTGGTAAGTTATGTCCTATTTTAATTTTTGTGTTTTAAGTAGTACTTGTACTTATTGAAACATACGGTCTGTGCGTCGTGAAAAAAAATTAGAATTATCCAAGTTTGTAGTTTAACATTGTATAAATACACCAATTTATTTTGGGGGGGCATAGTGAAATTAACACCTCGTATTACCAAAGGGGAAGGAGTTCCCACCCAGGTAAACTTTCCTCGGTGTGCAAAAACGTTAAAAACTTCGTTAAGTCTTCCATATAATTATTTCATATCCTTCTGCTAATTTGGCGAAACAAAATGTGAAGTAGCACCCTCACCGGGTTAGCGTCAAAGGCGATTGCTGTAGTGGGGGGGCGATTTTATACCTCTACTGTACCATTATGAAATGTAGCATTATGTGATGGTACAGTTTACTCCATTATTCTGCAAGAATGGCCGCTAATGCATTTCTTATCATTTTTTCATTAATCAACATAAAAAATACACATCAATAAGGCATTTAACTTAAAACCTATACAAACCAAACAAAATACCAATCAAGTTTTTATAGTTATAGGAATAGAAATTGTAGATCATCATGGGCTCATATGGTCTTGGCGGAAAAAACAAAAATAATGGCGCCATTATTAGTTTTTCCGCCTCTAGGACATTATTCGCCTATAAATGATACTGCATTACACTTTAGTATTCGTTCATTGTTTCAAATATGGTGCACTATAGGCGCTAAATTAGATGTTGCTTAAAAATCGCACTTTTCCATCTTCATTTGGGCCAAAACCGCATGACATCCCAATATTCATACCTGTTTTATGCAAAATTTCATTTTTCTATTTATTACTCGATGTGTGTCTGTGGAAATGACCACTTTTGCCAACTTGTGCCCTTTGACGTCATTGTGACGCCGACTAGGTTCTGTTGGCAGCCGTAGCCCAGGTGGACAAATGCTAGATACTCCTCCGGGTATACCAACATCGAAATTCATCTATTGCTTTATATAATACTTATCGGGGTGTTTAAACACCCCACCCCTTACTAGTAAACCGTGTTACAAAATAGACTTGTAAACTAGCGAAAGTTTGAGTTTATTTGATTTTTTAACTTTGATATCCTGCAAACTAAATAATTAATAAAAAAAGAAAAATTAAAAAAAAACTCCCCTTTCAGGAACAAATTGATATTTCTTTGGGAAGGTGTTTGTATAAGCGTAAGTGCCTCTAAATGTTGAGATTATGTTAGATTTTAGAGTATATTACCCCTTTAATTGTTAATTGTTTCAAGTTTGGTATATAGTTTAAGCGTGTACATTACTTGAAAGAATAGGAATAATATGTAAGAGAAATTTATATATTAAAAAAAGATATGTTTTTTTGTTTTAACCTTTAAAATTCAAAATCTTTTGAGTTATTATGAAATTCCAGTGACATTTGAAACTATTTTCTGAGCTCAATTTTTGAAACAGTTCTCAGCCAAGAGTATTGTGTTACAAACATGCATATTTTATTAATTTTTATATAACATGATACTACAATGGTTGGGTTCCTTCTAACAGTATTACTCTTGAAATTTATGTTTATCTGCAAAAATGAGTTAAAAACATATTGGCGACCTAATAAAAGATATAATTTTGAAGGAGGAAAGTGTGTAAGGTAGTAATTTTATGACATTCGTTGGTCATCGTGGGGCAATCTGCGCTATATTTACAAACGAACGATATCTCATCATCATCATCTCATCATCATCAACCATAATGCATCCATCATCATCGTCATAATCATCATCATCACCATTTTCATTCATCATAATCGATAGGTAGCATTCATTGTCGGTCGCAACCCCCCTCCGCCCTCGGAAGTTTCCTTATTATCGTTCTTGTACCATCACCACCGCCATCGTTATTCTTATCATCGTGTTATCATCGGCATCATCATTTTAAAATAGTAAACTCCCGTTAGCTATAGTAATATCACCATACCAAATTATAAATCACGGGTTCGTGCGTCGAATACGTATTCGAACTTTCCCCTAGATCACAGCGAATCAAAAATTGGGGGTTTGACAAACAATCGAACCACATTCAGTGGCCATTTGAATAAGAAAAATTTTTTCTGGTATTTTAATCTGTCGTACAGTTAGTAACCATTCATGTTTTAACATACACCACTTAAAATAGCCATTTCCTTTATTGCACTTAATTACACGCATCATAGTAACTCAAACTTTCAAACGCCGTTTTCTCAGAACTAGCATTATGTGATTCGACACTATGCAGAATCCACGCCTGATATCACAACAAGCATCCTTAAAATCGCACTACAAATGCGCTCACACCACAGAGGAAGGGGAATTGCCCTTTTGCACAAACGCTGCCAAATCCGTTTAAGTATGCGATTACGAAGTTGACATTGCAGATGCAACACAGGATTACGAAATACAAGAGAAATCCCTCAAGCATCAACACGTGAGTTGTGCCAATAACAAGGAAACGTCTCTTTCCACAATAACAATAAACTTCATACTAGTATCATTTTGAATGGAAGTAGGTCGGCATAACATTGGTTTCTTCATATAATCGCGTCAAGCACAATATTTGTGTTTGGTCTAACAGCCAAATATTGGAACCGAACAATTTAGAGCAATGGGCCGATCACACAATATATGCATAGATAAACAAATGACGCCATGTAAGTCTCATGTACAAAATTCATTATTGAAACTATTTTTTGCCATCAACCAATAGCTTTTGGGTTACTGGGCTGATTAAGTAAGAACATCGATGTCAGCAAATAGGGCCTAAGTATCATGTACTAACAACACATTAAATCGTATATAGGCCCTGAACATGAACCAAGAAAAGACTTTAAACGAACATGTTATATTTTCACACTACTACCATTTGCACCAAAAATGTGGGATAAATGGGGCAAATAATAATATTAATAATAATCAAGGCAAATGTGGCTTGTAGGCATCTTAGCTTATAACTTTAGAACTTAAAGACATCTATGCAGTGATTCACCCGGAAGATAAAAAATATTTGAAATTTGCAGGAATAGCTACAAGGAAGGATAAATCTGTAGGACTCTCATAAGGTGTGTTTTCCAACTGAATAAAATGACAGAAAAGGAAGAAAACAGCAGTGTTCAAGATATGAATCCCCTTCAATTAGTGTTGTATTAAGTGTCAGCTACGAAACAAGAATGAGTAAAAATATCCGATTTTGTCCTTATAGAATTGCTCTTAGACTTATAAACTTGCCAGCTAGGGTTTGAGCTATAGCTATTTCACACAGTGTTAGTATAAAAAAAAATGGACTAGCATTATGAATATGCAAAAAAAAAGATTTGTTTGAAAATTGAGGCGCCCTCTCGGAAAATCACTAAGTCAGCCTTATATAGCGCTGACCATCCAAGAAACTATGTATGATAGGGTGGCGCGGAGCACATATGTCTGGGAAAGTGAATATAATTAAACCATACTTTAAAATGCGGTCGTACTTTTTCAACGGTATTGTTGTTTTTTCTGCTGCCACAAGTCTGGCGTGGACATTCTCAGTACCTTTGGTATGGAAGCTTATGGATGCCATCCAAACACACAAAGTGTTTTTGTTCCTCTCCTACCTAAGCCAATGTGTAGTTCAGAAGAGTGGTAAGAAATCAAAATGTTATGTATTATCAGTTCATCCTTAAGTTGTTTTAATAACACCACTCGACTTCCCATTTAACATAAAACATTTGGTTTGATAAGAAATGGGATCGTATTCCGTTAGCTTTCGCAAGATTTAATTCCTTTACATACAAACACGCATCGTGATAAAAGAATCTTTAGTTTGCTTCATGAATTCCTCAAGCAGTATATACTCCATGATTACATCAAGTAAAAAAAAACTACATCAATTGTCTTATTTTTAATCATTCTTTATATAGCCTACTATTGACCTTTATGAATGATGGGCGGCGCAAATAAAGCGCGATCCAGGGGATTGCTCCCTTTGTGTGGTGTGTGGGGGGGGTGGGTGAAGCTAGATTGCACGTAATGCTATATTGCAATTTTTCCGTTAAGTTCTTTCAGACTATAGGTTATCCATTTTCAATGAGAATGCACTTTCATTAAACTTTTTGAAAAAATTTATTTTGTTGACATGAATATCTGTATGATAATCAAAATACCCAAATTACATATAATACAAAAAAACTTGCAGTTTTAGGTAATCCTGTATTTTTACCGATGTTGCGTCGCAAATACCACGTCAGTTTACCATGAGTTTGTACAGTAGCGTTTTAGCAACCCCCGTTTCACACGATGGAAAATTGTATGTTTTAGCACATAACGGTTCATTAGTTTTAATGTTACATTACTACCCATCGTGACACCTCTAGTACTTTCCGAGGTATGGGAATTGAATTGAGGTGTGTTGATATTTTCGAGTTTCGAGTTTCGAGTGAAGATTTTCGAGTTTCGAGTGACAAATATTCGAGTGTCGAGTGAAGATTTTCGGAGTTCGAGTGAAGATTTTCGAGTTTCGAGTGACAAATTTCGAGTTTCGATTGAAGATTTTCGAGTTTCGAGTGCAGATTTTCGAGTTTCGAGTGACAAATTTCGAATTTCGAGTGGAGATTTGTGAGTTTCGAGTGACAAATTTAAAGTTTCGAGTGAAGATTTCGAGTTTCGAGTGACAAATGTCGAGTTTCGAGTGACAATTTCGAGTTGAGTGACCAAATTGCGAGTTTAGAGTGAAGATTTTCGAGTTTCGAGTGACAAATTTAAAGTTTCGAGTGAAGATTTTCGCGTTTCGAGTGACAAATTTAAAGTTTCGAGTGAAGATTTCGGTTTCGAATGACAAATTTCGAGTTTCAAGTGAAGATTTTCGAGTTTCGAGTGACAAATTTCGAGTTTCGAGTTGAGATTTTCGAGTTTCGAGTGACAAAATTAGAGTTCGAGTGGAGATTGAGTTTCGAGTGACAAAATTTCGAGATTGCGAGTGGAGATTTTGAGTGTCGAGTGACAAATTTTGAGTTTCGAGTGGAGATTTTTGGTTTCGAGTGACAAATTTCGACGTGAAGTTTTGAGGTCGAGTGACAAATTCGAGTCCGAGTGAAGATTTTCGAGTTTCGAGAGTGAAAAATTCGAGTTTCGGTGACAAATTTCGAGGTTAGAGTGACATATCGAGTTTTGAGTGACTAATTTCGAGTTTCGAGTGACAAATTTTGCGTTTAGAGTGAACCCCCAATTTTGAGTTTCGAGTGACAAATTCCCGAGTTTCGAGTGACATTTCGAGTTTCGAGTGACAAATTTCCAATTTCGAGTAAGTTACAAAACATCAAGAGGCAGATGTAAAAAATATTGTAAGGCCCCCCATGCCCTAAGTAAGCCATCAAGCAAGGGTATCCTGGGGTGATTCGACCTATCAGGAGTCAAATAAAACAAAACTGACCGTGGCTAGAACTTGGTCCAAGTCTTTGAATGTTAGCGCTGAATTGCAACAGTTTTAGTACAAAATATAGGGCCTGCTTACTACATGTGATTACAATGAAAATATCAAAAATTCACATGCACATTCAAGTTACATTCCCCCATAATATGATGTATTTGGTTCCAATTGAACAGAGGACCGCTTTTAAGATTCTGCTTCTCATCTATAAGGCCATCCACGGCGGTCACATGCATATATCTCTAAGCTCATCCAGCTGTATTTGAATGAATATTTTTTACATTGATTGCCTGATGACAGATTTAATTTGATCGAAGATCAGGCCAAGAATACTTTGAGACAGAATTGATGACGAAAATCGGACTTCTTCCCATAAATCGTTCCCCGATGTTCTGGAGGCGTCCCTGAATTTAATGCACAAGCAATATTGGGTTTGCATGGCAAAAAGCCGAATGTTCTAAAAATAAATGCCGAAAATGCTGTGACAAATTCTAATGCAAAAAAGTGCGAAAATGAATGACCAAAGACGAATTGCGACATTGACAAATGCTCATTCCCTTTTTCTGGGGACGAAGTGAATATAACCAATATGAATTGGATTGAAAAAATGAACAGGCAAACCTATAATTGTTGAAGACTTTGTAATTTGAGGATTTTGGTCTGAAGGGAAATAAAGTTGAACTAAATTAAACTGGACTACATACACATCAAGATTCTGATGGCCAACAATACAATACCCCATGCAGTGGTACTCTTGTGGTTACCACCAGAGATTTTACTCTTGGGGTAATCGCAGGGTTAACCTCCAGTGGAGTAACCCCAGAGTTCCTTTGGTAGTACCCGGTGGTGGTTTAAAGTGGAGTCAACCACTAGAGTACCACTGCATTGGTGGTGCTGCATTGCTGGCAATGAGAATTTGTTTGTACATGTAAGTATATTATTGATGAAAATTCAAAATACACAAATACTGAGTCAGTCCTTCGACAAATGAAACAATATTTGAGTCTCATCACTCGAAACACATACATATATCGAGTAGAATTTCTCATAAGGATTTTTTTCAAATGAAAAATTGACTTGACAAAATCTAATAATTGTTGAAGACTAGATTATATGATTTTGGTGTGTATGGATAGAACAAATGATATGAAAATGACTTACCTTAATCGTGTATTACACAAGATTCTCATGGCCGGCAAGCCTTACACCATAACAGTGTGACTTCGTGGTAATCCAAACTTAGAGTCCCACGGCCAAGTGATGCAAGTAGTACCAAAATTAGCAGTGGTACTTATGTAGTAATGAACTATACAAGTACAAACCAGAGTAGTACCAGAGGTACTCTGGGGTACTCAGCCGTGAGTTAACCACTAGAGTACCACTTCTATATGGTGATGCTGCATCTGACCATGAGAATTCTTGGTGTGTACATGTAAGTAAATATTTATGGAAATCGAAATAAACACATAATAAAAAGTATTGTCACTCGAAATGTACAATTTGAGTCATGTCACTCAAAAAATGTTCACTTTCGAGTCACGTCACTCGAAAATGTAAAAATTTTCGAGTCATGTCACTCGCATGTTCAATGTTCGAGTCATTTGTCACTCGAAAGAATGTTCAATTAGAGTCAAGTCACTCGAAATGTTCAATTTTGAGTGCAAACCCCTCCAACATTGAGCAAGGGTCAAATATGGGTCCTGCATGGGCAAGTTTCTGGCCCCCAAATTGGCAGCCCATGTGGGGGCCCTCTATTTTTTTGGTCGCGGGAACCATGATGGTCCCCAGTGGGGTATCTACTTGGGCCTAGATGGGTACTGTATGGGGCCCTTATGGGGACAAGTACAACTCACAACATGTTAACGGCTTAATTAGCCATAATTATATGCTTCTAATTAAAGAAAAAAAAGAGGTCTAGTACAGTTGGATATTGTTTAATTCCAAAATTCTTCATAGGGCAAAACTTGCAATCTCATACTCACATGGGTACAAATAATATTTATTACTTGGTTGGATTCGAACCGGGTACCTCATAATCTTAAGTCTAATGCTCTCATCCAGTCGACCACTTGTTCTTACTGACAAATTGGCATCAAATAAGATATTTACGCGATTTGTGAAGGTTAAAATGGATTTAAACTTTTAGTTATGGCCTCATATCGCAGGGATGAGTTTAGTTGACCTATAACTAAAGTTAGATACTTATTTGATACAAAAGAATGGAAAATAAAACAATTTTACCCACAACTGGCTCAAAATGGGCAGGCCTGGAAAATGACCATGCCTATGAGTAAAATATACTCAGCAGGCCAATTTGAAAACTAAAATGGCCCCTTTAGGAAACCCACCTAAAGCCCAATTAAAGAAAACTCATCATGACCATTGAAAACCACAATGGCCCAATTTCGGAAAACCCAATTAAAGCCCCAAAGAAGCCTATCGTACCCCATTGAACACTACACTGGACCATTTTGAAGGCCCATGTAATTCCCATGGCCACGTAAGCCCATGTAACCCCCGTGAAAACCCAATTGGGCCCCACTGACCATTAACTGGTAAAACCATGATGGGTAGCCCAGATTAATCCGTTTTGGGACCAACACAAGTAAGCACAAATAAACAACCCATAATGGTGCCTACATGAGGGGCCATCAGAATAAGCCCAACTGATACACTGTCCACCATGGCCCCATACAAAACCCCCATGGGCCCCATGAGGTATAAACCCATCATGGGTTAACCATTTACAACCCACATGGGCCCCCTTAGGAATAGCCCACATAAAACCAATGCCCACGAGACCAGCTGACCCACACCAACCCACTGGCCCCCAAGCAAGGCATGTTGGAGGGGAAGTCACTCGAAAATGTTAAATGTACAATTTTCGAGTCAAGTCACTCGAAAATGTTCAATTTTCAGTCGAGTCACTCGAAAATGTACAATTTGAGTCTGTCAACTCGAAAATGTACCAATTTTCGAGTTCATGTCACTCAAAAATGTTCAATTTCGAGTCAAGTCACTCGAAAATGTTCAATTTCGAGTCAAGTCACTCGAAAAGTTCAATTTTCGAGTCAAGCCACTCGAAAATGTTCAATGTTCGAGTCAAGTCAACTCGAAATGTACAATTTTCGAGTCATGTCACTCGAAAATGTTCAAATTTCGAGTCAAGTCACTCGACAAATTTACAATTTTCGAGTCATGTCACTCGAAAAGGATTCAATTTCGGAGCTAATGCATCGGAAATGTTCCAATTTCCAGTCAAGTCACTCGAAAATGTTCAATTTTCGAGTCAAACCCCTCCACATTGAGGGAAAGGGTTCCATAGGGCCCTGCATGGGCCAAGTTTCTGGGCCCCAAATGCAGCCCATGTGGGGGCCCTCTATTTTTTGTGCGTCGGGAACCATGATGGTCCAGTGGGTATCTACTTGGGCCCGTAGATGGTGTACTTATGGGGGCCCTTACTTTTTTTTTTTTTTGGGGCAAGTACCAAATCACAGGCATGTTAACGGCTAATTAGCCATAATTATATGCTAATTAAAGAAAAAAAAAGGAGTCTAGTACAGTAGGATATTGTTTTAATTCCAACTATTCATTAGGCATCACTTGCATTCATACGAACATGGTACAAAAAATATGTATTAATTACTGGTTGGTTCGAACCGGGGACCTCTTGATCTTAAGTCTAATGCGCTATCCAGTCGACCACTTGTACTTACTGAAAAAATGGCATCAAAAATTAGATATTTAAAAGGATGTGAAGTAAAATGATTAACTTGTACGTTATGGCCTTCATATCGACAGGGATTGAGTTTAGTAGACCTATTAAATAAAGTTAGAAATATTTGATACAAAAGGAATGGAAAAAAATAAAACATTTACCCACAACTGGCTCAAAGGCAGCCCGGAAATGCCCATGCATATGAGTAAAATTACTCCACCGGCCAATTGAAAACTTACAATGGCCCCATTTGGAAACCCACTTAAACCCATTAAAGAAAAAAATCATCATTGACCCATTGAAAACCTACAATGGCCCCATTTGGGAAACCCACTTAAAGCCCCAAAGAAAGCATATCAGTTACCATTGAACAACTACACTGGCCCCCAATTTTAGAAAGCACATTTGGAATTTCCCATGACCACGTAACGTTAAGCCCATGTACCCCGTGAAAACCCCCCCCAAGTGGGCCCCACGGAACCAGAACTTGGAGTAAAAACCAATGATGGGTTAGCCAGATTAAACCACATGGGACCCCACAAAGTAAGCGCAATACACAACCATAATGGGTTGCTACATGGACCATCAGGAATAGCCCACATGATACCCATGTCCACAATGCCCCATTCAAAACCCACATGGGCCCATGAGGCATAAATCCATCATGGGTTACCCATTAACAACCCACATGGGCCCCATTACTCCATTAGGAATAGCCCACATAAAACCCTTGCCCACTATAGCCCAGGTTACCCACACAAAACCCACAAGGGCCCCAGCACGGCATGTTGGAGGGAAGTCCCTCGAAAATGTACAATTTCGAGTCTTGTTCACTCGAAAATGTTCAATGGTCGAGTTTAAGTCACTCGAAAATGTCAAGTTCGAGTCAATCAATCGGAGAAACATTCACAATTTCGAGGGGTCATTTGTCACTGAAATGTTCAATTTTGAGTCAAGTCACTCGAAAATGTTAAATGTACAATTTTCGAGTCATGTCACTCGAAAATGTCAATTTCGAGTCAGTCATCGAAAAGTTCAATTTTCGAGTCAAGTCACTCGAAAATGAACAATTGTCGAGTCATATCACTCGAAAATGTAGCAATTTGAGTCAACGTCACTCGAAAATGTCAATATTTTCGAGTTATCGCACTCGAAAATGTACAATTTTCGAGTCGTGTCAATCGGAAGTACAATTTGTGAGTCCAGTCACTCGAAAAACTAACACATTAATGAATCATGTGGTTTTTAACATGTTTATCCTACCCCCTATCCAAAAATCATCAGACTATTTTGACCTAAAACAGTATAATATTTTGTATGTTGCCTATTGATATGCTATTGTAATATGGTACCCTAACTATAGGAATATACCTTTGATATTGTAAATTTGATGGTGTGTCGGACAAAATCTAATAATTTGTTTTGAAGAAGACTTCATATTGCAATATTTTTTGTTTTTTTTTTTTTTTTTTTTTAAATTAAATTAAACAACTTGATTCTTACATACCAAGATTGTCAGGCAATGCGTACCACAATGGCAGTGATACTCCAGTTAGTAATCAAAACTTATGAGTACCCCGAGGACTACCAAAGGTACTAGGGGACTCAGCCAGAGTTAACATATAGGGGAGTCCCACCAGAGGTACTCCATCTGGTTAATCATATTGGAAAGTCCCCAAGAGTTTTCTTTGGTAGTACCCTGGTGGTGACCAAAAGTTCTAAGTACCACCAGAGTACCAATGCTTCATGCAGTGCTGTGCTGGCATTTGCTGGTATAGGGGATCTTGGTGTGATACATGTAAGTAAATATTATGAAACTCGAAATAACACAATACCCATTAATGTCACGCGAAAATATACTATACAGCCAAAAAGGAGTCTGAGTGACTCTTTAAACAGAGTCCAGGTGACTCCCTTACTCTATGTCAAAAACTCTAATGGAGTCAAGGTACTCCCTGAAGGGGTCAAGTTACACGACTCCTCCAGGGAGTCAGTGATCATTGATCTATATGAAGAGATCTACTGAATCCTTATCAGGAGTCACTGTACCCCATAGGTGATTCCATAGGTCCACAATTAAAATTGAGTTAAATTCACACAGAATAATATGCTAAAAACAAGATTCTTTTTCAGTATTTTATGCAATATGTTATGTTGAACTTGGCAGTAACAGAAATAGCAAATTTTAAACATGGATTGAAATTCAATATTCAAATGGAACTATTTATTGTGGAACTACCCGTAAAGATTTGCACACAAGGCAATAGCAATATTATAACATGATAAATTGAATAACACATGCAGGCAGACTATTTCAGATCATGCAAACACGAAATGAACTGTGACATCCAAAATGACCCCAAATTTTGAAAGAAAAAGATGAGGGAAATTCTAAATTTAGGGGCCCTGATGTGCCATTACTGAGAACTTCATAAAATTAGGGGGAGGGGGAAAGACCCCTTTGGGGAGCTAAAAATAACAACTTTTAATTTAAATTTAAGGAAAAAATTTTACCATTTTATTTTCTTTTGGTTTGCACAACAATCGGAAGATCTGTCACAGGTACGACCAAAAAGGGGGGCTCTTCGTGAGTCAAAATTACTTATCACATTTCTATGTATTTATTGTTTTCTCAACCCGGGGGGGGGGGGGGGCACTTGTATTCAAAGGTGGATTGATGCGTGAACTGGACTTAAAAAATGCACCCTCAACACGTATTTTCACCCGATAAAAAACAGACTAAAACATAACCTAAACAAGTCTTTTTCTATTTTATTATACCATCAACAAGTATGCTCAATGCATTGATCGTTAAATATACTCTAAATTATCTTGCTTTGCTTTAATTCCCAAGGTCCGATTACAATATTTTGGTGATTTTGAGCCTGCTTAATGAGATATAACATTGAAATTCAGGGTGGAGAGAAAAAAACATACCTGTCTCCTTTATCCCTATTTTGCTGTTTTTGACACCGCCTAAACGATGTACGCGAGCGCGTACATCGATTGTTGGAAAAAAGACACCTTTTTACGCGTTTTGGCTTGTTCACGCATCATATCCACCATGAAGACAGTGCCCCCCCCCCCGGTTTCTCACGCTGCGAGATTAATATTGTCACTTTAAAAAAATATATATCTCAAGAAGTATTAGCTATTGATCTCTCCTTTTACCATTATTGTGTGACAAATCAAGTTCTAATTTCTAATCAAAAACAATATTATTTTACTTATTTAGGGGTAATGACCCATAAAATGGGTTCCTTTGGGACTAATGAAAATATCTAAATAATTTATATCTCGTATTTGCTTTTTTATCCCATCTCTAGTAGAGGGTAAATCGTTTGTGAGAAACAGGCAGGCAAAGCGATGTAATATCGTAAAAAAGTCACTTTTGAGATTTCGGCAATTTAGTCTAGAACACTGTTTTTTAGGTTTGTATATTTTAGAATGCTATTTTTTTTTTTAAAAGTGTTTTTAGAAATTAAGAACTTGAATTTTCACAATTAATGGTGAAAAAATTACGATCAATGGCCTAAAAGTACTTTTGAGATAGAGATTGTTAAAGTGGAAAATTATTAAATATACGCAGCTGACGAAAAACAATAAAATACATAAGAAATGTTTATAAGTAATTTGCACCTCACGAAGTCACCTTTTTTGGTCGTAAATGTGAACGGACGCTCCATTGTTGTCAAAAAAAGCAATTCAAAGGTAAATTTCCCTGAATTTAAATTAAAGTTATTTTTAACCCCAAAGGGGTATTTACCCCTTTAAAATGGTTCAACTGGATACTTTTCTGATACGGTATACTTTGTAATATATTTTGTGATACTATCGATTTTTCATTTGTATTTGTAAAATGTGACTTTTCATTTCTGCAAATGCAATTGGTCAAATTTGCATTGTCATGATTGTGGTACACGTTGGTGACTAAGGCTAGCGGGTCAGATGATATAAAAATCTCACAATTTTTTGGGGTAAGTACGGGGAGAGCGGGCTTGGAGCGCGAATGCCCTCTTAAGCTTCACCGATGTAACTTAATTTTGAGATTCCAATCTTTTCATTTACCACAAAACCTTAAGGTAGAATCCTTTGGAGTAAATGGTCTTCAAGGAAAAATGACAATAAAATCAAATCCGCTAAATCGACTTTAGTCCAGACCTTTGCTATGGTAAGGATGGAACTTTTCCTCCACATCTTTTTGCAGTTTTGAGACAGTGCAATTGTTTTAGATGTCTTTCATTTATTTTTAAAATTCCCTAATTTTCATTAAATAATATTTTCCAGCATAAATGGAAGGTGCTTTTAAACTGCAAACTATGGGTATGTGTTGTTATAAACAAAATACAAAAATTGTGCAGACAATCCAAATCCTATGACCTAAAAGCAAGGCAAATGTATACAATCTTTATGTATTTGAAAGTAGGTTAAATGAGTAACAGTTAGTTAGAACCATTAACCAGAGGGGGGAGGGCTCCCTTGGCCGACCTTTGATAAAAATCAGATTCCAACTGAATGAGTTACCTAACAGTTGGCTAGAAATCTGTGTTTCATTGTCCACCTAGGTGCAAGAGAGTATGTTAGGCTATCGTATACCCAGCAAGACAGAGTACCTTGGTCGTCCTAAGGAAACATCAATTAGGATGTTTTGGAGGAGTGATACCATGGGGGGTTACTCTACCATTCACCTGCCATGTGCCTGCTAGTGACTAGGTGACTACCAAAATGTGACCTATGGATGACCTTGACCTCAGATGACATGTAACATAATTGGACTCCAAAAGTTGATGCAGTTTTTTTACCATGGCTAACGGCTAACCTTTCACAGGTGGTTTGAAGCCAATCCACCATCGTTCAAAAGATATAAATCATCCAGGTGGAGGGACAGACAAAACAGGGCAAAACAGCGGCATAATACATAAAGTGTCAAAAAGTGGTCAAAGCAAAACCCCATGTAACAGCCATGTTTCTCAAAAGACAGTCCTGCTATGTACCTTGCATTCCAAGGAGATCACTTCAACACTAGAAGTTTTTAAACAATTTACATTGCAAATAACACATTGGAGAACCATTCAACACCATCAAAGTTCATTCAGTCCATGGTGAAAGTCCCAGTAAAAACTATTAAAGTAACCCTATCTAGGCTATCCAGTGTTCACCTCTGTGTTGTTGCATGCCCTGGAGTAAGTACCATATCCACCGTGACACTTTCTTTCCATGCCAAACAAACCATGCAACTTTTTCAATTCTTTTTGCAGAAGCTTTTCATAAGGTCGTGTTTGATTAGTGTTTGCTCAAAGCGGGAATTTTTTTCATATTCAAAAAAAAAAATCTCAAACCAAGTAAATCAGATTTTGATCTCTAATTGCCACCCCCAATTATTTGTGAAAATGACCATTATTATCTAATTGATAATTAAAGGTAAAAGAACATTCTAAAAATATACTAAAACTTTTAAAAAAAAACGTTTTCTAGACTAAATTGCGATATATCTTAACTAAATTTTAACGACATGTCATAATAGTAGGGATTTTCAAAAGGATTTTTTAAAATCACAAACGATTTATAAAAGAGGGGATAAAAAGCAAATTAAAATACTTATTAGACTGCATTGAATGCATAATGCACTTAGCCCAATGGAGGGCACGTGTTTTAAGGGGGGTCATTGAACGTCAAAAACGGAAAAATTTTTTGCAATTTTTTTTTGGGCACCAGTCACCCCTTAAGACCCTAGCAGTGATTGAAAAATATTTGAATTGCAGGAATAAGCTTAACGATTCAGGGATAAGTCTGTAGATTCTCATAAGTTACCTTTTCCAGCTTATAGAATTGAAAGAAAAGGAGAAAAACGGGCAGTGTTCCAAGATACGATTCTCCATTCAATACGTGTTGTAGTCAGTGTCCGTTTCGGACATACAGTAATGACTAAATTCCGATTCTGTTCCTATTAGGTTGCTTTGGTCTTATCATTTGCAGGGACGTTCGGATACCTGTTACTTGTAGTACATGCTAAAAATTGATTTTGATGATTTTTCGAATTGCTGATTTAGCAAATCAACTGATAGTGTCTTTTAATTCAAGTTCTATGGGGCTAGTGGCACTTTTCAATGCATTAGCCATATAAATATAATTGCTTTTATCCCATCTCTATAAGATAAATTGCTTTTGAGGAGACATGTCATTAAAATCACTTTCGGGGATACGTTCAATTTAATCTAGAAACACGTTTAAGTTTTAGTATTTTAGAAATTCAATGCTATTTTATTTTTATCAATTAGCTAAGGCCATTTTCACAATCAGTCGTGTAACTTTTCAGAGTTTGGACACTTCATGATATTGTATCTAACTAATTCAATGAAGAATTTCAAAGATTATTTTGATGTGTGTAAACTATCCTATATGGGGGCTAGCTCAGCTAGCTTAAAACAAACCTCTACTTTTTTCTTTTGGATTGTGGCCATTGATGGGGCCCAAAATTGGCACTTTTGATTGTACCCAAATTACATCTACTTTTATCAAAAGCCTGTACTTTTCCCCTGCATTGAAATCCCAGTTTTTGTTTTATTAATTATATAGACAAGGGCCAATCTATAATGCTATTTTGGTTTCCACAATTTTCTTGCTTCGCAGTTCCGGAGACAGGTCGTTGCAATTCCGCGTTTCGGAGTGACATGTTCCGTTACACAAATGATGCCCTATTAGAACAAACTGTACTCCTTATTATTTTAATATAGTTGGATGAAGCCAGACCATCAAAAGTAGCCTTATTGGTTCACCGGGGGGGGGGTGGGGGAAAAGAGGCACTGATACCAGGGGTATAACACTATGGAAGTACACAAAAAAAAATGTATGATGACCATTCTTAAGGGGTAATTATGCGAGATAGGGCTCGTAAAAGATATTAAAGGGGTCAAAATTGAAAAGTGGTCCAATTTGTTGTTGAATTCCATAACAAAATTGTTCTATGATCACAAGGAGTTTGTTTAAAAACAATGTATAGTTTGTGCCATCTCCGACCTCACCCCTATGTAGTAGAAGCTGAAAACCGTTTTTATAGGTCAAAGGTAAATTTAGCTTATACAGGGGTCTTTAACATATGAAAAAATCACTTCAATTGCAGTGGAAATGCGTCTCATATTATTGTAATGTAATCACAAGTCAAAATCAGTTATAGTGTGGACAATGTACAATGTCTAGTTACCAAGTTACACCCACAATTAACCCCAGCCCCTATCGGGGTATAGGGGTAGTACCAATGAGGTGCTCGTAACTTGTTAATTTCAACATGCAGGTAAGAATGTTAAAAAAGTAAAAAGTAAAAAACTATAAAAAAGACTATAAATGCAAAATTTTATTAAAAAAACCTGAAAATTGGCCGGGGAGCCAGGGGGGCCGCATTAGGCCACTGGCGTGGTCCAGGGGCAGAGCCCCGGCGGGGGCCCAGGGGGTAGCGCGACCCCGGAGCTCCTGGATTTTAGATTTTGTAAATCACCTATGAGTAACAACATTTCTTTGAAAAAATCACATGAGATATTTCAAACAGGATGGTAATTTTTCATTGAAATAGGATATGTTGACAATTGTTACATTTCAATTTCAAATCAGATGTCATGGATATCAAGAAGAGTCAAGAGCTGAGCAACATGCATGACATGATGGGCGATTTACAAGTTACATGCCTACCTAGCCTTGACAGCTGATTGTTCTGTTAAATCCTCACAACAGCGGCTTGAAAAAACCGATGGTGGTACTATTCAATGCCCTCCCTGTTTCTTTAGGTACATCTTATTTCGTGACCATTGATCCTGTGATGCTTCTTCCACGACGATCCATAATTCGCGGGTTTCTACACCATGGTGACGGGTCATTTTTAGTAGTATACGTCAGTCCAGCTTGGTTCAGTTTCCTCATGTACTATGATAAAAAATCGTTCGTTGTCAATGCTTTCATCTTCCAACCAGGGACCAGTTACCATTTATTCTTTATCTTTCATTCTATCGCGTGTAAATCATATACGTTCAACAAATTTAAAATTTTCCTTTTTCCGTACGAAAGTTATAAGGCAAAATAACATGCATAACAATCATCGCGCGCTAGCTGATCAACTCCTTAGAGTCCACCCAGAAAATTGAGGTTTTGACCTGGATCAAATTGCTATCAAAGGTTTTTTTGCACAATTGAATTTGCTTAAGGTAACCTACAATGATATGACTAAAAGTCGAGGGAAATAAGAGTTGCAGAAATATGCCTAATTTGCATAAATCAAAGGGCCGCCATTTGTGATAGCTTTTTGAAACTTGAGTTCTGGACTCGTAGCAAGAAGAATTTCGGTTATAGCTACCCATATTTTACAAGGCTGTGAACACAAATTCGACAGTATCAATAGCATAGGGATGTTTGGTGCAGGTTATTAATTTGCGTAAATCAAAATGGCAGCCATTTTGATAGATTTTTGTCCCCATCTTGAAATCTGAGTCACAAAGGAGTCTTATGTGTCTATGCACAATTTCTGTGATCAAAT
>JAMKCH010077294.1:0-12142 GCA_023653785.1 Ophioderma brevispina | reverse complement strand
ATGTACGGAATTTTATCACAAGTTGTGATATGCTATATGAAGGACATCGATTTGAGCTTAGATTTCACACAGTGATTAGTATGAGGACAAGCATTGCGAACGTACATGCAAAAAAAAAATGATTTGTTAAAGTGAATAAATGCATTCTGTAGGATTGTGGATTTCATTTGGAAACATTTTGTTTGACAAATCCAAGAAATTTCACTCACATTCTTAAGCTTTCGCCATCTTGGCTGATGGCTTGATCACAAGTGATCCGATCCACTTCTACTTCCTGGAAACTTGTTGTTGTCGTTTCTAGGTGACGTCATCGTTTTTCGTAGAAGTGATGTGTATACGTGATCAAAAAATACAGCGCCATCGTCACGGTTGATTGCATTGGCCCCCTCTTTCTAATTTGAATTGCTTCTCTTATTTTGCGAGAGAAAGAGTTAGAGTCTCTGTCGAGAATTTTTGCTCCCTTCCAGTCGATAACATGGTTTTCTTGTGCTACATGGTCGGTAATGGCTGATTTATGGATACACAGGGTCCATTGGCTATCAAACCTCCAAAGCCCTTGCTGAGATACTCGCCCCGTTGGTTGGGACCACTGAACATCATGTGGTAAATTCAAAATCGCTGGCAGAGGAAATGACGTCGATAATGATTGAAGATGGAAGATGGAGACATCCTTAATTCACACGACGTGGTATCTCTCTTCACAAACACCCCGATCGAAAAAGCTTTGGACATCATTAAAGACAGACTAATAAGTGACAATACCCTCAACCAAAGAACCAAACTCAATCCTGATGACATCATTGCTCTTCTCCATTTCGTATGCACCACCACGTATTTCAGCTTCAGATGACAAATCTACCGTCAGATATTTGGAGCTGCTATGGGAAGCCCGGTGAGCGCTATTCTGGCCAACCTATTTATGGAGTGGCTAGAGAGGGAGGCCATCGCAACAGCACCTCTGGAGTGTAAACCCAAATTATGGCGTCGATACGTTGATGATGTGCTAGAAATAATAAAGAGAGGCAGCACTCAAAATCTAACTGACCACCTCAACTCCATTGATCCGACAGGGAACAGCAAGTTCACGTACGAGGAAGAAGACTAGGGTAGAATCACTGTTAGGAAAGAAGATGGATCGCTGAAATTACTTATCTATAGAAAAAAGACACACACAGATCAGTACCTGAACTTCCAATCGCAGTACCCTTTACACCAAAAGCTTGGGGTCATCAGAACGCTCATGGATAGAATGGAGAATGTAGTTACGGAGGAGGAAGATAAGAAAGTAGAGGAAGTTAAGATCAGGAGTGCGCTGATGGAATGTGGATACCCTAAATGGTCACTGGATAAGGTCAAACAACAAATGAAATGTAAACACCCTAAGAAAAGTGGCAAGAACAAAGGATCGGATACACCATCCAAGGGCATGGTTGTAATTCCTTACGTCGAAGGATTGGCTGAACAAACACAGAGGACTTTCAAGAAATATGGCATCTCTACTGCCATGCGTCCAACCAACACTCTAATAAAAATTCCTTTAAAAGGAATTGCACGTTCAATCATGACTGAATCATGTTTTTTATATAATTTTTACATTTATTATTGACTGAGTGCTGAAATTTGAGTTTTGGATGTGTGTAGTTGATATTTACATTCTTAATTATATGATTATAAATTTAATCATTGTTTGGTACTCAGAAAATGGTAGATTCTATTCTGAAAGAAAATGGTAGTATTCTGCGAGTATACTTTTAATTTGGAAATTCAGAGTGGTTTAAGTGGAGAATTATGTAAAATATAATGTTATTAGATATCAACATTGGGACAAGAGTTCCATATGGTCACTTTGCGGTCAAAAATTCTTTTTTCTTGACCATTTTTTTTAAAGTTAAAAATCTCTTAAAACCTTAAAGAAATATGGTAAATTTAAATTCGTTTTACACCTATGCGAGCGGGAAGCTGAGTCAAACCTTTTTTTTACCCCCCTGGCTTGAAAAGCAGAGGGGGATATTGCGAGGGTGCGAGTGTATGTATGTGTATGTATGTGTGTTCCAGTTTGGTTAGGTTTTCGTTTTTTGCGTCTCCTTTGAAAAGTTTTAAGTCCGATTTAAACCAGACTTGGGGCTAAGGTGCAATAGGGGTTCCCTCATATGCGGATGATGTCAAAGGTCATGGACAAAGGTCAAAGGTCATCTGAGATCATGTTCCAGACTGCCATCTTGCCAGGGGGATGACGCAAGTTTACTTGCAGTATTTTTATTTTCTTGCCTTTAAACATGAGATATTCTACATGATATATAGGCCTACAGTGGCGTGACCAGCTTTTTTCAGGGGAAAAGGGTGGGGCATATATATTTTCAGGGGGAAGCATATAAAATTTGTTAATATAGTATAGGCCTATGTTGTTTTCACTGTAAAGTGGCACGTTTTCAGAAAATCACTAATTTTTCAGGGGCGAAGGGCAGAATTCCCCACAAGGGAGGAGGAAACTGTCCCTGCAGCCACAACCACCCTCTCTGGAGTACCGCACGGATATACGAGATTGTGCCCTCTTTAACTGTTTATTGTTTAGCCTCTTAGTAATATTCATGGATTATCAGGACCGCCCACCCCTGGCACCAAATACCAACTCGAAAAACTCCATAGCGTTGACAGAACACGCGATCGCAAAAATTCGCATTATTTTCTACACTATTATTAAGAAATAGAGTGATTTTAAACTTAGAAATTTTAGAAGTGGACGTCCTTAGTACCGCCAAATCGAGTTTTAAGAAGTCCTTAGTAAACGACTACACAAAATGAGAAAAAATGATTATAGGTATATTTTCGCCAAATTTAGTTTACTCTGGCGTATTAATTAATTGGACATAAGTGATAGTAAAAATAATGTAAAATCGGCGTTCCTAACGGAGTCTTACCTTCGTTTTGTTGTTAATAGCATAACAAGGGCTGCTTATACACATAAGCCCACACGGAAACGAGCGTTGCCAACTATACAGAGTTTTTAGTCTTAAATCTAATTCATACGTTCAAGAATTAAATTCTATAAATGCAACCCTTCCCCTTCACAGACATCTTCTAAAGATGATACTAATTCCGATTGCTGTAAGATTGATTTGTAAGCACACGTCTAGTCTTGAAACTGAAGAAAACTTCCAAGAACAACAGCAATGCACTACACGCGCGTCTTGTATCTTTGGAAACTAACGAAACACTATAAAAATATGACACATCAACAATGTGATTCACTGAAGACTTCACCGTTTCACATTTTCCTCCGCGAGTTTTGTTGCTTCTTTACAAACATCTTTAACAAGGTAACACGCGACATAGATAGTTGTCAGGAATCAAGATAAAACAACTTTCCCAAATATTTTTGATTAAAGACAAGGACTTCTGATATACGCGTGTTGGACAACGTGAGCTAGCCGCTTAACTGATTCTGTAAATTAGGTATAAACAAATCTTCTTCCGAGCATTAACGTAGGCCTTAGCCTAAGTTACTATTACGCATCTATAATTATTAATGTTGGCTCAATGCGACGCGTACTCCGAACGTTGGAAAGAAACCTATTCGTATTTAGCAGTGTTTTTCGCACGCAAAATCTAATGAAGAGAATTCCTGATTTGTAAAAACACACGTTTCTTGAATCTTTGGAAACTTGAAGAACAATAACGTCAATGCACACTCGCTTCATGTATCTTTGGAAAACTTATTCCTCTACGGGTCTATAATACATATGTTTTCGTTAAATCTATTAATCAAAAACAGTTCATATATTCTAACTTATAGAAAACCACCCCTTTTGTAGTTGGTTTGTTCCAACGCAATCCTATAGGGAAAATTCGTGAAGATATTACTTCCGGGGTAAAACCCATAGGCAAGCAGTTCAGCTCGCGTGAACGTAAGCGAAAAAGCCTCCTCGTCCATCCTAAAGATAAAAAGGACCTTACCCCAATCCAGTGTGAAATTGTTATGACATTCCTTTGTGTAAAACGTTACAATAAGTATACATTGGGGAAACCGGCCGTCAGTTTGGAGTGAGACTAAATGAACACCAAAAAGACAGAGAAAGTAAGTGATCGCAAATACCCACGAGCCAAAGGAAGGAATCCACATCAGAATCCACTTGAAACTTCAGCCATACGACCATGTAGCACAACGAAAACCATGTGATCGACTGGGAGGGAGCAAAAATTCTCGACAGAGACTCTAACCTTTTCTCGCAAAATAAGAGAAGCATTCAATATTAGAAAGGGGGGCCAATGGCAATCAACCTTGACGATGGCGCTCGCTGTATTTCTTGATCACGTATTCACATCACTTCTACGAAAAACGATGAAGTCACCTAGAAACGACAACAACAAGTTCCAGGAAGTAGAGTGGATCGGTCATTGGACCAAGCCATCAGCAATGATGGCGATAAGCTAAAGATGTGAAAGTTTTGGATTGTTTCTCAAACAAAATGTTTCCAAATGATTGTTGAGAGTTGAGGGAAAACTCTCTTGCATCACTAAGTCCGCCTTCATTTAAGTATAGTGTAATATATTTTGTTTACTCAAATAGAATCTGTATCATCCGTTATGTACCGCGTTATCGCACATACAACAAAAGTTACTAAACAACAAGAAGAAGCATTTTAGAGAGTAGTAAATGGAAAGTCGTCCAAAAAAGCCTCCATATGTGAAAATAAAAGTCAAACTACGACAGTCTTGAAAACAGAAGACAAAGAAGAAGCGGAAATCCGACCCATATACCGTCCGGCCACCTGGAATCTTTTAAAAAGCAGCCTCATGGCCCCATCATCCCCACCGGATCGGCCATCGAATTAGTGTCAAAAAAAGATTGCGATTGAATTGGGTATTGCTAATGAATTGCCGAAGGTAAAGGCATTCTGAGGTAGTAAAATCTAAGCAATGAGATAATTCATGGAAGTAATAGTAGTCCATCAAATCTATGAAAAATACTAGGTACAGTGGACAAAAATTGCTTACAGAAGGTTTTCTTGCGGTAACTTAGCATAAAAGATCTCCCAAACAACATATACAAAAAGGTAGTTAGAAAAAGGGGAAGCTGGCAAGAAGGATAATTGCTAGCTCTTACGAGAAGTATTTACGCCATATTTCGACAAAGGGTTATATTAGCTCATAAAGGCCATGTTTCGGGAGATGTTCATTTTTGTGTTAGTGTGTGACATGTTGTTTGGCATGCTACGCCTACAAGGTGTTGTACACTTGCAATTGATATAATTATTAAAAGTGGAAATTTCCCGCCAAATTAATTTGCCAAATCTATATGATTTGTCAGACTGCAATCGGGAGGAGAGGAAAAAAAAATCTTATTTTAGCAAGTATTATCAGGAGAGTATTATTCAAACACAGGGTCAACTTTGGTGTGGGAGGGAGCCATCCGTAATGCGAAGTAAGAGGATGGATGTGCCTCGGCTAGGTAAAAAGGGTCCTTTCCCGGGTCCTTTCAGATACAATGTACGGGGTCATTCGGTACAATGAGCTGAATAAAAATGGGGTCATCAAGTATGAAACTTTAAGAAGGGGGCCAAATGATGTTAAACCTGAGAAGTAAAATAGGAAGTGCCTCTTTTACAGAGTTCAAAATTGCCTTGAAATGAAATTATTAAAATTGCTGGCATGAACTTATAAAATTGTTAAAAATGTGCACGTAGGTGCCAAAAATTTTGAATTAGGGTGTTCAAAAAAGTGGATAATTTTATGCAAAGGTGTGATAAAAGGGAGAGCAGGAAAGAAGAAAATGGGGCGTAATTGACGATGTGAACATTTTAGAAAGGGGGTCATTTAGTAATGCCTGGTAGGGACAGCAGCATAAAAAAGGCGGTCAAGCATTCTAGTAGTCATCAAAGTCAGCATCACACAACCTTGGCTACGCAGCCCTAACAGGGGATGTATATGAGCTGCACAAGATCTATATACTACAAAGCATCGTTTGAGAATGCTGCGGATAAAATCAGCCTACATCTAAATACTAAAGACGGAATGTAATACATGACCGTCCATGAGGAAGGAGAATTCATCAACCTACCGGCCACTACACACGGTGGTACCCAACTCGAAAAGGTTAGACCTCAATTAAGTACCTCGGGTCCTAGGTTGGACAGCAAGAAAGACTCGAAGGAAAGTCGTGGGCATGATCAGCCAATAGGATCGTCCCCATACTCCAAGATTTTACCGGAAGTGGTCAAAACTTGTATTTGAAGAAAGCTACTATTTTTCTCATTTACCGTGAATTTTAGGGCTAAAGGATATTGGTTCGGACGTTATGAGCGAAAATGTATCCATTTTGGTTCGACGATATTAATTTTACATAATAGGGCTAAGAAAAAAATCATGTTTTTAGCTATTGTATAATAACCAAAATATAGGCAAAAAGGCACATCATAGGTTTCTGCAAATTAGCATGTCTTGCCATGTCCTTTTTCTTTACCTTTTTGATATTTTGTTCGCGGAGGGGATTTGTACAACAAGTACGCAAGAAAACCTTCGGTAGGCAATTTTGTCTAGGTCATACTGTAGATGAGGTACTAAAGTGGAAGAGAAAGAGGGCATACCTCAGAAAATTATTGAAACTAATTCAATATCTTTACGCAAAGTATTTATTAAGAACAAATGGAATGTGTTCATCTTCCATGATTGGACGATTTAGACATCAAGTAAGGAAGGCCTTAACAAACATTTAAACAGGTACTGAAAAGAGTTTGGCGGAGAGTTAGTCTTTGTCAAAAACGTCTCAAAGTTTGTCCAGCAACCATAACAGGATCGCCAAAGGCAAGTGTTGAGGGCGAACGGCCCTCGATGAGAGGGCGCCGCTACAGCACATCCTTGATAGGGACTGCGTTGAATATTTGGCTAGACATGGCCACAAAACACGTGACATCATTTCCGTACGATGGGTATTTTGCCCTGTATGTCGGGAACGCATAATAATGTTAATGTATGGTTGCCAGTTCCTGTAGTCAGAGAGAGAAAGTTTTTTTTTTTCTTTCATTTTGTGACCGTTACCAGTTGAGTATATTATTACAATTTTTTTGCTGAAAATGATAGATTAGGTGTGTTTGTAGAATAAGAATCTGCCGGGTGGCCTGCGCATCCTTGGGCATTTTGCGAAATCCAAAATGGACGTCGCCATACATGATAATTATCTATTCACCCCAATTATTATCAAACTATTGAGGTAATAGATAGACTATAGGATCCAAGGAACAGGTGTAGGGCACTTGTAAATTAAGTCATACTTCAAATTCAAAATGGAAAGCAAAAATCCAATAATTTTAAAATATTGCACTTTATAACGAAATAAACCTGCGATAAAAAAAATCGACATTGAAGGACTTAGGTGACTGTTGTTAGGACACAAGACATGTATTCTGAAGAATGTTAAGTTGAACATGACGTCAATCAATATGGCTGCCAAAACGTAAATCTTCAAAAAATACTTGAACACAACTTGTAAGTATTCAGCCTTCAATCGAAATCATGTGTCTAGACATTAGAAATGGACCTTGATCCTAAGTCAATTGTACCACCATGCATTTCAATTTGTTTTTAATGCGCCTAAATCGAAATAATAAACACGAATATGGCCCATTTGTCAAAATACCATAGGAATTACCATTTTTTCACATATATGCACTCAATTATAATTTGACCCCCCATTTATTATCGGTTTACCTGGTATCACTTGGTGATGATCATAGGTACATTTCGTAATTCGTTCATTGACACAATAATTTATACTTGAAGAAAATATTAGATATTTGTGCAAGTACTTTTTGAAGATATTCACCGTGTTTGGCTTGAACATATTGGTGGTTGGGGTCAGCTTACAAAAATTTATTAAAGTATCAGAAAAACACATTTATGTGTCTAACAACTAATATTAAGTACTTCATGTCTATTTTATCGCAGTTTTGCGGTTTAGGGATATTTAAAATTATTAGATTTTGGCTTCCATTTGAATTTGCAAGTTATGACTCAATGTTACAAGGCCACTCCACTTGTTCATTAGGTCCTATAGTATATTATTAACTCCATAGTTGAAATATAGGTTGACTAGATAATTATCATTTATGGTGAACGCCCATCTTGGATCTCAAAACGCCCAAGGGTGCTAAGGGTGGCACAGAGATTCTAGTATACCCCCCCCCTGATCTTATCACGTTCAAACAAAAAAAATTGTATATATACCAACTTTACGTCAGGCTATAACTTGGACCATATCTCTCCGACTACTGATGTTTAAACGGTATTCGAAATAAGGTAATAGAAGATTTGATTGACCGGAATCGTTGGTTACGTACAGAACATGTCAATACGTTACTTACAAGAGGAATCTACTGAAAAGCATGCCATCGAGGCTCTGGCTTTCCAATATTGACATAATTGAAAGAGGACAAAAGAATTGCCTGCGATTTTTGTAACAATAAAATAAGGAAAAAAACCCCAGTACAATTAACAACTATTGACAGAAGATTATTGTAACTGGTTATAATTAGGCTTGTTGAACTTACAACCTAAGACCACCGTTTTCAAAACTAATTTACAAGTAGTATATGGGTCAGGTTTGGGAGATTGTGTGTATTACCTGCCAACGAGGACGACTTTGAGTGGTCCTTCTTGGAAAACTATTTGCTGACCTTTGAAGTACCTCCTGGAGAATTCTGACCCAAATCCACATGACAATCATCACATTTTTGTGTTTTGCAAAAAAAAAACCAAACCTCCTATTGATTGCGTTGTACAAAACTTGAAGCTCATGGAGGCTCCCCCTTCCGACATCCGAATAAATTGGAATTTGGTGTGAAGGTTATTATTTTGACAGTGCACACTTTAAGACTGGGGACAAGAAGTGATTGACATGAGGGACATCAGATGCACCCTTTTGCTGGTAATAATGAATATAAGCCGCGGAGGTACTCCTATTTTGGAAGAGGGGGGTGATTGGACGCGTATGTAAGGCTGTGAAAAATGAATGACCCCAATTTTCAGCAACCCCGCGGTCACCCAAAGACCCAGATATTTGAAAAGTCACCTCAAGACCACAGTTTTGTAAAGTTTTACCAACTCTCACTTAAAGACCCCTATTTTGGGAAAAATTTGGAAAAATTTCACCCAAAGACCCCTTATTTTTGGTTAAATTTTCTAAAAGACAACATTTTTTTGAAAAAAATTGCATACAAATTTTGTCACCCGGAAAACCCATTTTGGGGGGCCTTTTAGCTGCCTCTCGAACCAAATACCCATATTTGTTGAGTACTCTGTCATCGAATGTCCCTGGGTTTGGAAAGTTGCCAGCCTTACACCCATATCCATTCATATGTGACCCCCGGCCCCGGGTATACGGTACCGTCGCGTAATGATGCTCTCATTCTGTAATTGGGTACAACACAATACTACTGAACGATTTACACCAGGTCACAGTGTTATACGTTTACAATCGTGTTGTGTAACCACTTGTATTCACTTGGCAACCGGGGTTGCTTGAAATCGGCAGCGACAGTTCCGCTTAAACATTGAAAAGCGTGACTAAAATGATGCGAGCAAAATCTAAATGCCATTAAAAACCTAGGGGTGCCACCTCAAAACAAAAAACGTCTCGTTATAGAACATATTTCTACATCAAATGGTTGACATAATCTGCGAGGAACCCCTAGAATTGTTGCTAAAAACATGTTAAAAGTTGCAGAAATTTCACATTTTTTGCATGCGATGTTCAAAACTCGTGATGGATTATGGGTAGTCTTGCAAGTCAAATTCATAAACAGCAGCATTTTTCAGAAATACAGACACAGGAGTCACCACAGGCGGTGGTATATTATACAAACTAAAAACGCCTTCATGAAAGGCTAGGGTAGAGTAAGTTCATATTTGAATCAATGTTTGGTTGAAATATCAACTACACGTACTTTACAGATTATAATAACAGTTCAAAAGTTTGGGTGAACATTTAATTATATCAATCACATACAATTTTCGGATACTTTGGGTTTATAATATTTTGTAATCGAAGTAGTAGGCTACATGCTGGTTATGATCTGTTGCGTTAACAGTAAACACTCTTGCTCCCGCTCCCTCGGTCACCTATAGACAATCCACTGACTCTTCAACCGCGCTTTTATTCAATATAAACGGGTTTATCTGACCGCCCGCACTTCCATATGAGACCTCGTCCTGAATGCAGTACTCAGTTGGTCTCCCATTCAACCTTGCCAATGCGACAACATAACCCGCACTGAATTCAGTACTCAGGTTGGTCTCCTATGCAACCCTTTCCATGCGACAACATGACGGTATTGACATACCTCAACAAGAAGGTAAGACAAGAAGCCCCAAGCCTCTGCAAGGAGATATCAAACTCTGTGCAGGCAACAGGACATTGCTCTGATAGCGTCCCATGTCATGGGGAAATGGAGAACATTATAGTGGACGCTCTTTCCCGGAAATTGCACACATTTCCAATTTCAACAAAAGGTCAGGGGTCGTCAGTGGAATGGACCGTCCCCAACAGTTTGCCCGGTCAATTTTTCAGAGGCTACAGTACAGTTGTCTCCATGTGGAGACCTATTTTGCCTCCCGCCGTGAATCAACCAGCTTTCGACGTACTGCTTTTGGCGTCCCACACGATCCCCGCATTGCGATATACCAAGATCCTTGAGAAGGTCTCTCAGTCCGACAACTGACTGGTTCAGCTGGTAGCCCCCTGTGGCCAAGCTCGACTTGAGGTTCCCAACCCACGGCTTCTAGAGTGCTAGTTCGGGGACCCCGTCTTTCTCCCTCAGCGCGGGGATCTGGTAAGCAGTCCTCCAGCCGCCCATTTCGTCCCAGGGCATACCAATACCGCAGCTCGTCAACCCGTGACTGCCAGGCACATTTCCGCTAATCATACATTTAGAACAAGACATTCTGAACAGGCTACTCCGCTCCCTGCTCAGGCACGGCGGAAAGTGAACTAAGAATCTTACGATTCTTGACTTCGCTAGTTCTATTAATGTTGCCGCAGCCAATCGAAAGATCGATCCGCTGTCTGCGTCGCGTCTGTAGGGCATATTGGGAATTTCCTAATAGAAATCTGTCATAAGGGTTTGGGCGTCCAAACAGGTGCTGACCCACCGTGATTGGGAATCTGCAAAAGGGCATGTTTTCAGTGTGTCCTCTGGTTCGTTCACTCGTTCCGGAGTGGAACCTGCCGCTAGTGCTCCAGGTCTTAAGGTCATTGCATAGTGTCATGCCGCTTACCGCTTTGCCGCTCTGATGATGCAATTTACGTCACTACGCAAAAATGTCAGCATCGCTTGCGGTGACCCAAGCGGCAAAGCGTCAAGCCAATAAATCGATCACCCTGCCGCTCGGGCTGCCGCTTTTCCCAAAGCGGCAAATCGCATTGAGTTGACTTGAATTCAACTTTGGAGCGGTGCCGCTGGATGACATAGTTCAAGCGATAGCGCCGCTTGACTATATTAAATAGCTCAATCCTGCAAGCGGCATACACAAAGCGGCTTGACGCTGAGCGGCAAGCCACTATGTAATGACCTTTAGCGTCTGAGGAATTTGAGCCAGGAATTTGAGCCACTACAAAAGTCAGTCTCTTGAATCTGTCTAGGAAGATGGCGTTTTTCGTGGCAGTCTCCTTGCGGCGACGGGGCTCCAAAATACATGCCTTATCCATTGGTCGAAGTATATGGTGTGTCCATTCTCCCACGGACAGGTTTCCTCACAAAGAACCAGCCCTTGCCTTTAACGTCACAAACAATGTTTCTCCCAGACCTGACCTTAGTTAGGGGACGGTCAGAGAAACCTGAAGGGCTTCGGAAGACAAAAGTTTTCATCTCCTTGGCCCTCCATATCCCTTAAATCCCTAAATGCCATTTGTTGCCTCTTTTCAAAAATTATGGAGTGGACCCCTGCCTTGTGTTTACAGAGAAAGTGCTCCTAGATATAGCAACACAAATAACACTACCTCCCTTTTTGCAGAGATCGTCAGGCTGCTGTCATTTTACTCCATAAGGACGTAAGGGATGTAGCCCAGCAGCGAAAAGGAGCTTTTGCTACTACAGCACTGTGTGCCGTTAGAAGTGAGCACAATCATGAGGTGTAGATACATCTCTTGGTG
>JAMKCH010077292.1:0-11493 GCA_023653785.1 Ophioderma brevispina | reverse complement strand
AACCATTAAAATATTGCTATTTCCTTACTTTACCTGACTTTATGTTTCCTTTGTTATTTACAATGAACCTTAAAATACCTTTGAAACATTCCTGTACTATCAAGGTGCACCAAAATAAGTTGAATCCGTCCGTAAATTCAACATGCTAAAAATCACGATTTTTTAGGGCATTTTTGGGAAAATTGCGTAATTTATTAGCTATTTACTAAAAAGTAACAAAATTGGGTTTCCAAACTTTTCCCAAAAACTGACGCTTTGTTACTTCTACAATAAACAAATTTGTTCAATTCATCAATGTATGTGTTATGGATAACATATTTTTAAAGCAAATACCAAATTTTTGCTAAAATGCCATTTATTACCTTAATAGCTATACTACCCTATTGAAACCAATATAGTTTTAAAATCACACAATCTTATAAAACCGTTTACTCAGATAACAATTTTAGATCGTTTGTTTTCAATTTCAAAGTGTATGCTCAAAGTGTTACCCCTACCCCTAAAAAAATTGTTCAAAATTTGACCTAATGTGAATACAGCGGAATAATAAAAATCTGTTAATCCAATCTTTTGCCCTGGTTTCAGAAATTTTTATTATCCAAATCCAATTTATCTAACAGTTCTAACTAAAAAACATTAATTCAACTTTCTGTAGGTGAGTGCAGCTAGACCCTCAAAATCAGGGGTCCAGTCCTTGACTATACCGCGTACATCGTTTAGGGGTCAAAAACAGCAAAATATGAAAAAAGAGGTAATGTGTTTTCTTAACCCTAAAATGCATGTTAGATCTCATTAATCAGGGGTCAAAATCATCAAAATATTGTTCGAACTTGGGAGTAAAGCAAAGTATATAATAAAGGGTATATGTTACGTTTCAATGCACTGCGTACTTGTGAGGGTATCATAAACAGTAAAATACTGTTTAGGTATGTTTTATCTTGGTGTTTTAGTCGGTGAAATCGTGTTTTGGGGTTCATTTTGAAAGTCCTGTTCATGCATCATTCCACCTTTGAATACCAGTGGCCCCCGGGGTCAAACAACCAGCACTCACATATTGAAGGAATCGGGAAGATTTTAAAAAAAATAAAAACAGCTCATGGCCGCGTATGCTCGCAGGGCTGTCCGTCGCCCCCAAAAACATCCAAAAAAAGGCTGAATTTCTTGATATATAGGTCGAAAATTTGGAACATTTTGACAAGAAAGTCCACTTTCGGTGATGCAATGTTCAAAAAGTAGATAAAAGGACAATTTGGGGATTTAGGTACACTTTTACAAAAAAGGCCTTACTTTTGCGAGGTCTCGCACCCCCCCAAAAAAAAAATCATGCGTTACGGCCCTGTGAACCGTGGCGGCCCGCCACGGGGGGCATGGGGGGCTTCCCCCCCCCCCAAAAACAAAAATGTCTTTCCCCCTAGTTTTTGCCCCCCCCGTTCCCCCCGAAACCGAAAGAAACCCGAACAGAAAAATGAGGGATTTTTTGGCAAAACCAAAATAGGCGATTTGAGGCCAAAAAACACAAATTTTGGAAAAGACAAAAGAAAAAGCGATGTGGGGCCCAAAATTGGTTAAAAAACTCCAAATATTTGTTACTTTGCCCCCAGAAATTTAACAGGAATTTAACTTTTGACCCCAACCCCCCCAAAAAAAATTCACTTTGCCCCCCTGTTGCCCCCCCCCCCCAGACAGCAGAAAAAGATTGGTCTGGCGCCGCCCACTGCCATGCTGAACAGCATAGTTTGCAATCCTTGCTTTCGATTCATGGATGATGTATTTTTACTCATTACCTAAGGATGGAACCTACGACCGATTATGGGTAAAAATCAAGGAATATTTACTAACATAAGAAAAAAACATACCCGCTGCCAGGTAATCATGTAGCCATTCCACGACAGTGCAGACAACCTATCATTAGAGTTACAATATGTCATCCACCAAGAACACAGTTCAGTTGGATTGTACTTGTACATTACATTGGCATGGAACTGGACCTTGTTGTGATTGGGGATCATAGATCATACCCAAAAAAAAACAGGGGTGGGTGTATTCTAAATACACTAGCGAATGGAGCTGGAAGGTACTGACTGGTCCAAAGGAAATGAGATGATTTTACTAGCTCATAGTGATTATACACTATGTAGCAGATTATCAGGAATCCTGCACTCGAGTGTACATCTTGTGGGTATGCAATCCATGTTCTACATGGTAGTAGCTGGGTCGCTATAACCATGAGGGAATCTGGCGGTGAGAAATCATATAATATTACGTACACGTCAATAATATGGAGAAGGGTTCATTTTTGAAGTGCAATTATATACTCAGATACTAGAACTAAGACAAACTTGCTAACATCTTTGTTGTGTGAATGAAATCTGTGTTAAAGTCTGCAAGGAAACAAGATAATAAACCCAAATGATGAAAGCAAAAGAATAGGCATGATGATTTTCGGTTTGAAGCAGTGTTTTCAGTATAAAAATAAAAAATACTTCCAAGAGTAAAGTTTACTGGGGTACGTTGCATCAGGAATGAAGCTGCATTGTACCTGTGACCAGCAAAAACTTATACTCCCACCATAAATCTTTTATAGAGGGGTACTAACCTGGTCTAAATTCAATGAGGTTTTCATATTTCCTCGGTGTATGTGTGTGTGTGTGTTGTGTGTGTCCGAATATTAGTTTCTTATAAGGACGTTTTTTTAAACCGGGAAGGGGGAGTTCTTGGATTTTGGTGGGGGACGCGCGGGGGTACCCCTGCTCGTTCCAAAAAAAAGGGGGCTAGCTGCAAATACGGGACCTACCGTAGAGTATCAAATTCCAAATATCAAGTTCTAGTCCGTAGGGGGTGGTACAAATCAGTTGTGATTGCTGACTGGTCAATGATACAAAATAGGAAAATTAACCTAAAAATAGCAAAATAACCGAGGTTCAGGTTTATTGCAGTAGCACAAGTGTCGTTTTTCGTATTTAGTTTAGATATTTTTAAGGTATATCTTTTATTCAAATTTAGAACAGGTCGCAAGGGGGTTTAATTTCACTGCAAATTGGTCACGTTAGGGGTATATTTTCACTGAAAACTCGCCAAAAACTGGGCCCATTAGGGGCGTATAATTTCACTGGATACTGGTCCCGTTAGGGGTCACCTTCGACAGTGGCCGATAGCTAGCTTGTCCGGGGCCCGTGGCAAAAACACAACTGGGCCCTAAGTATTGCTTGAAAATTGTTCTCATGGGCGATGCGATATACATTGTTTTCGTGTGGCTAATTGCAAGTAAAAATGTTGCTAAAATGTTTGTGCCCAGAACGAAGAGCGTTGTAAAAAAGAAAGACTCTTCCTTAATTATTTTAATAATTTATATTTTGCGTTTCTTCTCCCGTTTCTTTCTTCGAGATCTGCCTTAATAAATGTAACTTGCTTATCAAAATCATAATGCACTTTTAGATTCAAATTAAGGCTGTCGAATGGAACGTGGCCAACAGATATATTCGTGTGTGTATTTAAGAAAAAAAACTCAATTAATAGAAATGAATGCAAAATGATTATGAAAAGAGCTAACCTAATACAAAGTCAAATTATAACCAATGAACAGGTATTGTTTATCGTCCTCCAGATCAGACACAGTTTATGAACCATTTTGAGTCTATCTCTGGCTACAATTGGATTGTGGTGGTGAATCGAATCATTTTAGGTGATTTTAACATATGTTTCAAAAAACAAACTCATAGTCTCTTTAACAGGTACGCAAAAGCCACTGAACATGTTTGATGTGAAACAATCATTACATCGCCAACTCGAGGGACCAAAAAATCATCAATATATGACCATATTTTGTTGCAGTGATGATTTCAAGTAAAATAAACCAATTTTGGTACACATATTGTTGGTCTAATGATCTTTTAGATACATTTACAAGAAAAAATTTCTAAAGATCAAGTGCAAGGTCATAAGAGGGTGTTGAAATTAGGTCCTTGAAAAAGACCCGTTGGAGTCTTTGAATTGAAAACTGTCGTTGGTTAACTGGGGGGGTAATGTATAAGCTCACCATGTCAACTGATCATGAATAATTAAATCAATTTTCACTTCAATTATTGAGAGGTTGCACCGCTAAAACCGATTAGGCTGAAACAAAGAACTGAGCCTTGGATGTCTTCAGAGATCTTAGACCAAATTCGTGAAGGATCAGCTTCTATCTAGTTTTACAAAACAAATCAAATTTGAAATTATCTGATGACATTGTAAGTTCGTATAAATTCAACGGGATGTTCAGTCGTGGCTAAATCAGAATATATTTTACTACTAGTATCATGAAACAAAGGCAATTCAAGAATTGTGGAAAACTCTTAAAGATTTGGGTTACAGCAATAAACATAAAGAGCCCCGCAATGTATTGTTTTAAATATCATGGTATTTATGTCATGACCCATCTGCCATTGCCAACCTTCTTTCATGAGTTCTTTACTGGTGTAGCTTCCTCTTTGGTCTCAAACTTCCCAAAATGCAGTGAAGTTGTCTTCCACTGTTTTCCACTTCAGATCAGGAATTTTATAATCCCAGAACAAGGGTAGCCAAAAATTAAATCTAAGCGCATTGGTAGGAATTTTGTTTGAAAAAGTCTTTTGAAATAAATGCAAGCAAGAGCACCGCTTATATGGCATTGCACCCAGATTCTTAAAAGACGGTGCTACAATTATTAAGGTCCCAATTACTCGCATAAATTACTCGTCTATTCAATCCGGCATTGTTTCAGTGATTTAAAAACAGCCAATTTTTTATTCCTCTCTTCAAAAGACAACAACATGAAGCTTGTACTCTATACCTGTAAGTGATCCTAGTGATTTTGTTTCCAGATTTTGGAAAAGGCTGATTTATTCTCAACTTGAAACCTTTTTACTTACCAACAATTTGCTGTCCAAAATGAAAAAAAATCATCATGTTTTTCGAAGCTCTTACTCTACTGACTCCTGCCTCTATCAATTTTTTGTTCACCACATAAAACCACTCTTCAAAAGGTCTTTTCACAGGTATGGTGTTAATTGATTTACAGAAGCTTTTGAACACAGTAATCATAATATCCTGTGTAACAGCTCAAGCGGCTGGGGGTGGATCAATGGCGTGGTTTCGCTCGTATCTTTCAACAGATCTAAGTTGTGAAAATAACAATGTTCCATGTCAACCCTTTGCAAAGTAACTGTGGCGTCCCCGGTAGCATTCTGGGCCCATTGCTTTTCTCGTTATGTCAATGATATGGACATAAGTGTGGACCCAGAATGTAAACTAATTTATATGCTTGACGATGTGCTATTTTTTCTCTCATCGTGACCCAAATTATATTGCTACAAAATTTCGGTAAAGTTTCTCGAAACATTTCATGACTGGCTACGTTGACACCAAATTATCTCTGCACCTTGGCAAAGACTGAATGTATTCTCTTCGGTTCCAAAAGGAAAGTGTCTTGCACCCGTAGTTTCAACATTAATTGCATGGGTCAACATTTGTGGTCGTGAGCGTGTAATACCTGGGAGTTGATTTGACCGATGTTTCCGGGAGCTATTTGCTGAGAATGTGTAAAAAAGCATCCTCACTTTGGAAGTACCTCATATCGCCAAGCTATCTGTACCCTCAATCAAAGCTGTCGATAAGATTCCTTGTTTTTCGCGGTTTAATTCAGTGCCCTTTTTGATTATGGCGTGTTTCAGTCATGTTATTCGGGTCTCAGTCAGAACTCTAAAATCGACTTCAAACGGCCCAACATACAATGGTCATGGGGGGGGGGGGGGGGGGGCGGGTGGGTGTGGGGGGGGGGGGGTGGGGGCGGAGCGGTTTATTTTGAAGTTGGGACCCCGGGTGCACGTCGGTCAAGATCAGCTATCTGCTCTTAATTTTCAGGAGTTAAAAACATAGTTAATTTTTTAAAAACTTGTCATGTTTCATAAAATATTCAACCAACTGTCGCCATATACGCCATGAAATTTCACAAACTTTCGACGTTCATAGATACAGTACGAGGGGTAGGTGTCACAATTTCCTTGTGCCAAAAGTGAAAATTCTTGCTGATTCCAGTTTTCTTTCAGTGCAATTAAGGAGTGGCATTCACTCCCCTGCAAACATGAAAAGTTTGGCAACATTTCAGGCTTTTAAAAGTGCAATCCGCAGGTTTCTCAATGAGGTCCATATTTTAGAGGCCGTGTGCTCATATTTTTCAGTTTTTTTATATTTTATCTTGATATTCTTTTGCCATTTTTGCCACCGCTATTTGGCTATCTTTTTAGGACCTCATTGGAAATAAGCCTGAAATACGCTTTCCGGAGTTATCCTGTTTTTAAATCAACATGTCTTGTTTTGTGAACTCACTATTATGATCCTTCCAGTGGCAATTTATATTTTCTGTTATTTGTGTTTTTAGATATTTTTTATCATATTTTGTATGTTGATTAGAACCCAATCACATCAAATCAATCAATCACTCAAATGAAGAGACGAAATCAAGTCGAATCTCGAGAGCATGACATACGAGTTAGAGATGACTCATTCGTTCTCTCTTCATCCAATCCTCTCATGGCCCTTTAAATCTCCAGGGCCCCAATATTCCCAAATTTCTTAGTGTTAGAATTGAATCGCATTCCAAGGCTGAATTTGCCTTTTGTGTCAAATACGTCAACAGGGGGTTAAAAGTTTTTAAAGAGAAAATACAACAAGTCATCTTGGGGACCATAGCTGGGTCCTGTCCACGCGAAAGGGAATATGATTTTCTCTTCAGGGCCCCTCCAGGGCCTAATTTTTCAAAACTCTCATTTTTCTCTAGAACGCTCGGGCCCCTAATTCCTCATTATTCTAGCAAAAACTATGACGACATTATAAGTAGTATTTCAGGTCTGAATTTTGCCATGTCTCAATAATTGCACAGAGTGGGCCCAAATTTATGAGAAACAGAACAAGTCTCTTGAGGGGCCCATAACACGGGCCGTAATCCACGCTAAACTAAAGTATGCTTTACCGGCCAATTTCTTCATGGTAGTTACCACCAGCTACCACCGAGTAACATGGATTATCTCACCCCTAGACGTACACTCGCCTGCCAGGATTCCGTGTATTTTGCCGCATAGACGGATAGTGTACACACCGGCATGTCTCCCCTTCGTGGAGTAGGTACGTGGTTACACCGGCGCTCAGATCTCGATATTTCTCATGGCCATTTTGTTTTTTTAGAATTTTTGGCATTATTGCATTTTTTATTAATTGTGTCAGGTATACTGGGGGTTTTGATCATGCCCGATTTGACATTCCGTAATGATTTTCCTAAAAACGTTTTTATTCAAAAAATGACCTAACAGAGAACACGTGATAGCTCGCTTCATTCAGATATTTTTCTCCACTCTCAAAATGGCGTCTGGTTACCGTGGGGTCTACGTGGTAGCTGCGTGTCTACTCGCGGTATGTCTACCCAACATCGACGCTTCTTCCACCAGTTTGGGCAACTACAGGCTAGCCATTGGGTAGGTACAGCAGATAGCCACATCACTAGTATCCTAATAAACCGGTACTTTGTAACCCTATCTTGCAGCTACTTCCTCGCAACTAGCCCAGTGTTGTACTGTGCAGTAGCTGTCACGGTAGACTATGGTGTAGCTGCGTACTAGGCTAACCCACGAGTCAGAAAAATGGCGCCTCGAGGCCTTTTTTTCTCCAACTCTCGTTTTTCTTTAGAACTTTCGGGCCCCCAATTCCCTATTTTGCCTAGACTTAAAGGAGGTAGCCAACCCCACGTGTAATTTACCATTGGGTCAAATGGGCTCAGAAGGGATTCAAAATTAAGTACAGAATAGAAAATACACCACCGCGGGGCCCATAACTAGGGTCACTTAATCAAATCCATTATTAAGTGTTTGTATCTAGGGGCCTGATAAATGGCCCATACTAATTTTAAAATCAGACTGCCTACATTGAACATTAGATAGGCCTTCTCGCCTATCGGTATCAGGCATTCTAAAGGGGCCCCGTAATAAGGCAATATGGCACATTTTTTGCAGAGCCGCCCCCAATTTTCAAAATGTGATTACTTTTTGCATAGTTAACGCTTGTATTGTCTAGGAAACTTACCTGCGAACGAGAAGCCTAAAAATGCGTAGTTATCACAAATAAGCGATTTTGTATTAGGAATTGGGATCCAGATTGGACGTAACGGCACAGCTGGAAGGCTAACGTTTATGTCCGTCCATGATGAAATAGTGCCACCCTCACGAAAAGAACCAATAACTTGACTTCCCGAATATTAAACACTAATGGATGCGCTGTAGCCACGTCCCATGGCGCTATTTCCGCTCATTTCACCTTGAAGGCCGTTTCCAGCAGCCGTTGAATTATTATCGTGGCTCCCCGATAATATTATTCTAGTACAAAATCCCTTCGTTTTGTGAACACATAGACACTTTTTCGAGCTTAACATTCACAGGTATCGTTTATTTGCTATGGCAGTGGTAACCATGGCAACCGTGTAAAATCTCTCCAAATTTTTGAAAATTGGTGGGCACCCTTCAAAAAATTGCTAATAAATTGCTGTAATCCCGGGATGACTTTATTAGAGGGTGATACATTCGGCCCCCACTGTTTTTTTCGCATTTGCAAATCTTTTTTTTTTTGTTCTCTCTCTCTCCATCTCTTTCTTCTTCTTTCCTCCCTCGTTCTTTTCTCTCTTCTCTCTTTCTTTTTCTCCCTCGGTAGAGGACAGACCGCATAGTAAAAAAGGAATAAGAGGTGGAGGAGCGTGGAGATAAATGGGGGGTTCTCTCGTGATAGTTTCTTTTCTTTTCTCGTTTTTTTTTCTCCTCACATTTTCTTTGTCCCCTAAGCCTCTCTGTACCGGGACATTGTCCACACCTGTCCCTCATGGTAATCTACGGCCGCCTGGCCTTCAACCCCCTGTAAACGAGCATGGGGTACCCGACCAAACCCCGAGAAAACCTCCTCAGGTGATTTTTCTTCTGCCAGGCCAGAAGATTAATCCTGAATGACCAAACCTCAGCCGTGGTACACAGTTCTTATTGTGTGTATCCAGCCCATCCATTGTTTAACCTTCTCAGCTGTTACTGATACTGGCGGTTTTTGAGTTCAAGAGTCTCATATTTCCTGATGGCCAATGGTCAGTGATATACATACCTCTACTTGCACCACTAGTGATAGTGACAATTCCCTGCTTGCAATATATGAGACTAGTCCTACCTAAAGGTAGCTTGTAACATTTTTCTGATGTTGGCGATCGATTGCCAAATTTTGCTTGACAAATTAAACTGTAGAATGACTTCTATACCAATTTATATATCCACAAATAATACTTTCCAATTGTTATAATATAGAATTGTGGTACCGCAGAATACATTGTTTGTATGTATAGTTTAAAACACTAGATAGCATGGACACTCATTTCATTAAGCAGACTATATTTCATGTGTGGTTAACAGGCACAACTTTGGTACAGCGCAATGTATGACAGATATTACTACCCAATAGTGATTTGGCCTTTCCCTAGATAGAAGTTTCCTTTAAAGGGAAGTATGGTAACCTGAAGCGGTGTCACATGCAATCACAACTTTTGTACAGCAATGTATGACAGATATTACTACACATATTGATTTGGCCGTTGCATAATAAAGATTCCTTTAAAAGGGAAGTATTGGTACCTGAAGCTTGTTGTGCCATGCATGCAATTTCCTACTTCAAATAAGACCAAATTGTATCAGAAAAGTCACATGAAACGAATGTCTTTTGGGGGTTTAACCACACAATACAAGGTCCACACTAGACATCCATCTCCCAGATTGTCCTTGCATAGTATCTTGCCAATAGTACGTGTTACAAAACTCAATTGGTTTTTTCATTTCACAAATTGAGCACTAAAATGGCAGAAATTGCCCTTTTTAAGGACTCGTCGTGTTAAGCCTTTACAGGAGACCTTTTAAAAGTTCCCAAAGCTAATTAACTGTATCCGTCCTTAGAGACGCCCTCACAAAGCGGATAAAGCATAATATGATATGCACTTTATGCTTTTAAGAGAAGCCGTGTGAAATCAGATATATTCCGGCTGGAGCCACAGTCCGGGCTCCATAGACGATCAACGAATAAAGCGACGGTGAAAAACTAATGTTGCGTAAGAAGTTCATCTGAATCGATTGCCTATTGTTTCACCATTGTTGCCGGACTATATGAGTACGGCCGGCCCACATTTTGGTACACCGGTGTGAAAGGAGATATGGTCCGCGGATTCTATTCCGGGCTCCAGAGAAACGACAACGGATAAGCGTAGCACCATGTTGCCTGAAGAGTCAACTGAATTGATTGCCTATTTTCGCCATTGTAGGCAGACTGTGAGTCCGGGGACTAATCTCTGCCACACCGGCACCCAAAGACTTAAGGGACCCGATACCAAATCACTCCACGTTTGGTGTAATGGTAGGTAGTCCGGTAAAAAACAAGGACTATTTGGGCTTATTTGGTTGTCCTGTGCGAATAAGTTTTCCGTGAGTGGGTAGCATGTTATTATCAAAATGAGACCGCATTAGCAGGCTTATACAGTACTCCTATAGTAGAAACATAGTGACGACTTCGTTTTCTGTGATAAAATAGGCCCCGGAAAGAAATACCCTGGTCGGAAAAAACGGTTAGGAGCGTCCGTGACAGCCGAAAAAAATAGGTGTGGCGCTGTCACGTGCTTTATCGTTAAAAGCTACACCGAATGTGTCAAGTGAATTGAAGCTTATGTAAGTTTCATGTCTTATCATGTGATTCATGCGATTGGAAATATTCCAAATGGTTTTACCGTCTGGTGGGACAAGAGAGTTCTTTAATCAAGTTTTACGTGCTTTCAAAAAAGCTGAGCCAAAACAGGCGATGTTTCGGTGCCACTGTATTTTACAGATTTAAGTGCTGAAGTTTATCCGCGGGTACTCGATACTATTGTTTTAATGAAAATTTGGTCAACACGATTGTTACGACAATTTGTAAAATTTAAACGCGAAAAAAAATACGCTGTCGCGATTTCTACCGTTGATTTCGTATGCCAAGATCAAAGCTTGTGTTCAATCTCGTCAACTCCCGTCTTAAAATTCGGAGTTCGAATGATTGCATTCAGTACATATAGGATGATGCATTTGAACCACAAACTCTTCCGAATTGAGAGCAAATTTTGATTATGCTTTACGAGATAGAAGTGTCAGCTGGAAAGTTCTTCGTGTCACCGGACAAATCTAAACGTGTATATTCGGACGGCGTGGGTGCTGTCAATCGGGACTTTCTTCGCATCGGCGCTGTCGTAAAAGACAACAGCAGTTTTAGTACGATAAAAAATGTTTAACTTTCACCATCTTTCGAATCTCGTCGTTTTGATTGTACAAGAAACCTACCCGATTACCTGACCCATTTTTCATCAAAAGAATGCCGGACAAATATGGAATCTGGTGAATAAATTCGAAAATCCCGAATTTCACGCAAGAAGTTTTATTCGTAATC
>JAMKCH010077289.1:0-10868 GCA_023653785.1 Ophioderma brevispina | reverse complement strand
TTTCGGGCAAATTAGTATGCAAGGAGCTAATTAATATGCAAAAATCGCGTAAATGGCTCAATTTTGAAACGGTACATCGGATACATAAATTTCCTTCACTGCAATTAAAGCCTTCATGGTGCGCATCTTTTTTTGCAATTTGGAAAGTGTGTGATATATGCGTCTTAGGGTATGCAAATATCTAATAAATTATCAAATACGTATCTCTGAAACCGTACATCGGATAGGCTAAATTCCTTCGCTGATGAAAGAAAAAAATACTTATGCCATCATCTTTTTGTGTGAATCATAATTTGGTCAAGGTCTGCAAATGAGCTAATTAAATATGCATAAATACTGTATCTCTGAAACCTTACATCGGATAGGGGTTTGTTTTTTACAATCAGGGTACCTCTTGGCTGAACACTACAAGTGGGCCCATAAAAACTATGTCTGTACTTTCTCATAATTGGTACTATGCCAACTTAAAGACCACCAAAAGCACTACCTACGACTGCAAAGAAAAACCATTTGAAATGCCTTGATGACTAACAAAAATTGTACATATACATGGAATTGCTTAAATCACTGTCTCATTTGAAGAAGGTTAATATTTGAGTAGATTCAGCATTGCCATAAAGAACATTTGGAACAACATTCAACATTTAAGGATAACATTTGAGCAAGGTAATTAATACCAGAAATCTTAAAAGATGTGACCATTTGGTAAATGTCGGTGTCAGTTTTAAAATTTTAGTGGTAATTCCGTCAAACATGGGTCCTCTCCATCTTTAGGCTATAAAGCTTAAACTAATTGATCAATTTGATTTTTGTGATATGCTCTGTAAAAACTCTGTTTATGTTCTATACCTTTGTAGTAAACCCCTTGGTGGCTACCCCTTAAGGTTTCCTGTATCACATGATCAATTGTTAGAAGTCAGTGTTTCGTCAATCTGTCCTTTCCGAAACACAAATTTTCTCTAACCAGAATTTTTTTCCTGACGACCTCACCCTCCAATTTTTGGAAACATACTCTTTTGATTATCTCTAATAAAATATTAATACGAAAAATAATCCAAGCACTTTTGTTTTTTCACCCCAAATGTAGAAAAAATGAAGGTGCTCTTGTCAAAATCTTGTCCTCTCTGAAAATGTACCATTTGATCAATCCTAAAAATTGTTACGAAGATGTTACCGCCTCAAATGTTGGAATTGTACTTCTGACTTGCCCTACAATGCAAAAACATCAATACCTTGAAATTAACATGCACTTTATTTTTCACTCCACATGAGACAGAGGTACCCTGATGGTAAAACAAGGCCCAAGGCAAAAAAAAATTCCTTGCGCTGCATGAAAGAATACTAATGGCCATGCATCTTTTGTGTGAATCATAATTGTTGGTCAATGTGGATTTTGGGCATAAAATATGCTAAAATAAGTTATCTAGAGTTCCCGTAGGCCTATAATGATGTACCTTGGTGTAGGAAGCGGGTTGAAGAGTTCTTGACCTGGATTAAGATTTTTTGGGCGTATTTTTTGGGGTTGATTATGTATGGCAAATACTAAACTATGGCATAAAATCTGCGTATTTGCTTATTTTTTAAACGTACAATCGGATACACAAAATTCCTTCAACTGCATTAAAGCCTGTTAATGTGGTGCGCATCTTTTTTTGCCATTTAAAAGTATGTAATTTGCGGCCTTAGGTATGCAAATGGCTAATTAAATATATCATAATGGCTGTAATCGCTGAAACGCGTACATCGGATAGGCCAAAATTCCATTTGCTACGTGAAAAGACTTGTCTGCCATACATCTTTTGTGGAATCATAGTTAGGTTCAAAGTGCATGTGGGCCCAATTAAATGGGCAATTTTGTGTATGTCAATTGAATTCTAATTACATATGCTATTGGCTCTATCGCTTAACAGTGCATTGGACTCAAAATTATTCCTGCGTTGACATATAGAGCAGGTGGGTGTGAGAGGGAGAAGTGGTGTTGGGGAGGAGAGGGGTTGTTGGTGAGAGGGGGTGGAGTGGAGACCTGCGGGTGTTGGGTGTTGCAGGGTGTTGGGGAGGGGTGTTTGCGGGTGTTGGGGAGAGATCCTGGTGGGGTGTTGGGAAGAGTGAGGGTGTTGGGGAATTTTTGGGGGTTTTTTGAGAGGGGGTGGGGGTTGTTGTGCGGGTGTAGGGAGGGGTGTGGAGGGTTGTTTGTGGGGAGGGGGTATGGTTTGTGGTGTGGTGGGTGTTGGGAGAGCATGACCCGTACCCGCATATTGAATCTGATGAGCCCCAATACCAAAGGGGGTGGGTTTGAGGTGTTGGGATCACGGATTAATTCCAGGCTATCGTGAACCTAGTGACTTTAACTGATTGGTAATATATTTGTAACTATACCTTGGATAATCACCTTTCACTTCATGACGGACTGCACCTCAATAAAATGGGAACAATTCTTCTTCTAGGACTTTATATCTACAATTCGATGTTTGCCAGACCATGGATTTTCAGAGAGAGCTAAATCCACGACTGTAAGTACCAATTCAAATAATTTAAGTTCTCTTGAGCCTACGTGTGGTCCTAATATCAAAAATGTTAACAATATGGTTTTTTGCACAATTGCCATATATTTGTATCCCCCCCACACGTACAGCATCTTCTATAAACTGTTTACCCCGTCTTCCTGTGTTGATTTTGTCAGAGATATATTGAATGTTGGTTGTGTAACTTTTTTGTTACCACAGTGAATAATAACAGATGTTGGCCTTTCTTCTTTGGATAGAGTCTCCTATAATCAGAATTGTCTCTTTTGTATAGTGTGGGGTAGGGGGAGCCACTGGCGGCGAGGGAGGGGATGTTAAGGAGGGGTCGAGTTGGCTGTGAGATTTGGGTTCGGATTTGCTTGGTTTGACTGTCGAATTCAGTTTTGGACTTTTTGGGACTTAGTTTTTTTTCCAATAGTTACAGGCCTTTGCTTTAGGAGCTGGGTTTTTTCCAAGGCAAGGGTCAATGTTGTGGCTCATCAGATTCATAGCTGGTAACTGTGTCCCTCCCGTCATATATCAAATGGTGTTTGTAGGTTTGGAATAGTGGCAAATTCAGTGGGTGATTCAGCATATGAGCACCCAGGTGACAAGACACTGAGAAGATTCCTCTGTAATGCTGAAGAAGATGGTGTTTGGACAAGATTGTCCTTAGTTGGGTTTCCACATCTTGTCTTTCAGTAACAAGTTTCAGTTCAGTTTGGGTCTCACGGTTGTTGCTGGTACATAGTTGGTTTGACAAGCAACAAATAAGTTGATGTCTGTGTTCAGTTGATCTGGTGGTAGAGCTGTAGATATACAAAGCGAGTTGATCTGGGAGTTTGAGGTAAATGGGCAGAGGGTGCGTGAAATTTCATCCTCATCACATTCTGAATCAGAAGAAGAGAGGGTTAGGGTTTGGGGTTGAGGGTCCATTCTCAGTTCAATTTCTGGTAGGGTAGATTCTCAACCCATTCCTTATGTTGGGTAAACCCTGCCACTGATACGGGGGAAGGTGGGTGTTGGTAAGGGGAGGTGGGACATTAATAGAGGGTGAAGGGTTGGGATTTTGGTAAAAAAAAGGGGGAAGTGGGTGAATGTTGGTAGAGGTTGGAAGGTTGGGATCTGATAAGGGGGAGTGAATGTTGTAGAGGGGGATTTGGGTGTTTGGTAGAGGGGAATGTGGGATGTTGTTAGATTGGGAAGTGGGATTTTGGTAGAGGGGGTGAAGGTGGGATGTTGGTAAGGGGGAAGGTGGGATGTTTTGTGTCGGAGGGGGAGGTGGCTTTGGTGGGGGAAGTGTGTGGGGAATATGGTATTGTTGATGGGGAGAAGTGGGATGTTGGGTAGAGGTGGGAATGTGGGATGCTGGTTTGAGGGGGACGGTGGGATGCTGGTAAAAGTCGGGAATGATGAGGGATTTTGTAGAGGGGGGAAGGTGGATGTTGGTAGAGGGGCAGGTGGGGATTGGTAGAGGGGAGGTGGGAGTTTGTAGCGGGGGAAGGTGGGATTTGGGGAGGGAGGAAGGTGTGTGGGGCAGATGGGATGTTGATAGAGGGGCAGGTGGGATGTTGATGAGGGGGAAGGTGGGATGTGGAGAGTGGGAAGGTGGTATGTTGTAGAGGGGCAAGGTGTGATGTTTGGTAGCCGGGAGAGTTGGGATGTTGTTAGAGGGAAGTGGGATGTTGGTAGGGGGAAGGTGGGATGTGTGTAGATGGTGGAGGTGGGATGTTTCGGTAGGGGGGGGGAGTGGGATGTTGCATTGGGGGGGGGAAAGGTGGGAATGTTTGCAGTAAGGGGGGAGGTGGGATTGTGGGGAAGGTGGAGTTTGCAGTAGAGGGGAAGGTGGGATGTGGAGAGCGGAGGTGCGGGATGTTGAGGGGACGGTGTTAGGAAGGGGGAAGTGGGCTGTTTTGGTAGATGGATGTTGGATGGGGATTTCCAACATATTTTTTTTGCTTTCTGCTGCAGCTTACAAGATGGTGTGGCCTACTTGAATATGTGGCTACATCGGGGTCGCCATCAGGGGGTGGCTGAAGAATTTCAAAATTCAGAAAAATGTTAGTTAGTAGAATATTACTTTCAAAATTATTTGGGCCTATTCATTCCAAGAATAAATACTTCGGCCGTTATTATGTAATTTATTTTTTTTATAAGATAGAAGATGTTTTAATGAGATAAAGAATTTGTATAGAGATATATAGATTTATTACAAATTAATGTTTCTCCGATTTTTATTTTTTTATAAGCTCTATAAATTTTTATAAGATATATTAGAATATTTACTACAAGTTTTTTTTTTAATTGATAATTTCACATTTTTATAAAAATATAAGATATTTTATCCGATTCAATATAAGACTTTTTATACGATTAAATTCTTTTCAGACTTTTTTCATATTTCCACATATAGCAGGTTTGAGGAAATAACGTAAACATAAGATGTTTAGTGACTTTGACATGTAACAAGAATATATCCAGTAATAGGTACAAATGTCCTTTCTTTTGTGATTTTTAGTTCTTACGAATTATTATAGTAAATATTCTTAAATATACTTTTGAATAAAAATATTGTAATAAGAACAAGATTGGGCATTTGCTCAATTGCTTAAGAATTGTTTTGCACTTATTACTCCATTGTTTTTCTACCAGAGTGTTTGATCATGTCAAAGATGATTTGTAAAGTAACTGTTAAACTTTTTGTCAGCTGAGCAAACGTAATGACGCATTCTGGAATCCCATTGAAATGGTGATTAAATCATTGTTTACTCTGTAATGAATTCCACTGAAAAATCCTTGGCTGGCACCAATTCAAATCGGATATTACTAGTAGATAACAATTTGTCCGAGAGTTTTTTCTATTTGCCTGGTCAAGGATTGGCAATGTGATTGATTATTGATCATACCTTCAATAGCTCAGCGCCATGTGCATGTAATTTTTTAGCCCTTTACCAGATTCAGGTTGTAATTCAAATTTTGGATTAGTTTACACACTCCATATTTGAAGGAAAAAAGTCCAGGATGAATGTTAACTGCTTTCTAAAGAGCCATGCCCATCACTAATAGCCTTGTCCCAAGAACCCGTCCCCAGATTTTATCGGAGTGGTCAAATTTATTGTTTGGTATCAGAAGAAGCACTAGTTTCCTGTGAAATTTTAGGGCTTAAGAATGTTTGGTGTGAAGTTAATGACTGAATGGCCCCCATTTTTATAGGTCGCCCAATATTATTTTGACATACTGTACTCTATGGGGCCTTACAAATCACTGTTTTTAGCCTCAACATCAAAACGGATTGATATAATTGGTGAAAATCTTTACAGAATGGTTTTAGGGTTAAGGCCATTCTATCAAAGAGAACACTTGGACATACTGAATTGAGCCCATCAACCTTCACCTATTTTCAATTTTTTGCAAAAAAAAATACCTTTTTCTTTATTTTTGCATGCTTTTTGACACACAGATACTAAGCACTTCATTGGGCAAAGGTGGCATGTGAGACCCAAGATTGTGCTTTACGTGCCATTTTGTGGCCTTTTTCCTACTGCTTTCTGAAATAACAGATTATTACACTGATTGGGTTGGGGGGGGATTATTTGGAAAATACTGATGAGGTATTTAATGAGATAATTAGGGTAGGGGTCCTAAGAACCCCTTGCTCACCAATGGAAGAGTTGGGGGGAAAATTAAAAACCATGGGACTGTTTGCACCTGCCTAGATGTACATATACCTATAAGTATTTATGACAGATAAAAAATAATAATTTTAATCCTAACACGTCTGACAAGCAATTAGCAGGCATTAAGAATTTTTCCCTTTGCTGATTTTTGCCTGGCCAGAGCCACTGCTGCTTAATTGCTGTTCACCTCAGGAGAACCCCTTGCTGCTAAAAGCCAGTGGGCCCCTATTCCTTCAGTAGAATAGCTTAAAACGAATTGCTCTTAATTGCTGGTTGTGACATGCTTGCTTTCTGAGGGATACGCCCCGCCATTTTAACCCCTCCCATCGTGCCCTCTTTCCCCCAAAGTACTTCCGGGTTCTGTCCCGAACCTCGGAGTGTACTTACGCTTCCAAATTTGGAGAAGGTGCGCAAGGTCAATTAGGTGAACCCAAATAGAAATTGTACTATAACCCAGTATAAAGGGGCATTCTTTGAAAATATATCAATTTGTTTTTGTGTCGCCTGCATGATGCAGGGAGGCATGTACCTAATCCACCGGACTTGGTGTGGTAGGAAGAGGGTGCAGGTTCATATGTTGTGTACTTTGATGGGGGGAGGGTCATCCTTTTTGAGAATCCCTGCCATATTTCTGCCACAAATCCACATAATATTTTAGTTGTAAAATAATTTAATTCAAAATTATTTGGCACTCTTTCATTTAAAGAAGGAACTAATTAGGCAAGTTATTAATTTTTAAAGATAAAATTAAAAAAACAAAAAAACTTTTTATTTTAAACTTTTTTTATAAGATATAAGAGTATTTTATAATATTATAAGATTTTTATAAGATAGTATCAGAAATTTTATAAGAACTAGAAGATTTTTTTTATTTACATTTATAATTTTTATCAGAAGATCTTTAAGAATTTTTTTATAAGATATAAAAATTCTTTTAAGAATTTTTAATTTAAACATATATAGCAGGTTGAAGGAATAAAAGTAAACATAAGAGTTTATATTATGGGTACACTATAATCGATTTTGACACGTAACTAGAATATATCCAATAAATAGTACACATGGTCATTCCAATTGTTGGTATTTTGAAACTACTTACACTTAAAATTCTAATTAAATTTCCCTTAAAAAGTAACTTGAAATAGCACAATCATATGAAATAGTCCATATTTGTTCACCACTCTTGATTGTCGATTTATTTCAAATAAAAAGCAATAACAGTTTTAAAATGTGATAGAATTGTTTTATGAAAAAAAATTAAACTCATAACCAGCCCAATTCCTCCTTGCTTTCTCGATGTTACACATGTCATGCTCGTGAGTTCGGCTGTGGTAATAACTGAACAATTCTTACTGCCACTATAAAAGTAAAAGAGTGGGCAGTAACTATATTGTTGAGGTTTTAATGAGAATTAGGGTAGGGCGTCCTAAGACCCTTGCTCACCAATGGAGAGTTGGGGAGAAAAATTAAAAACCATGGGACTGGTTTGCACCTGCCTAGATGTACCATATACCTATAGTAATTTATAACAGATAAAAAAAATAAAATTAATGCCTAACACGGATGACAAGCAATAGCAGGAATTAAGAAATTTCCTTGCTGATTTTTGCTGGCCAGACCACTGCTGCTAATTGCTATTTCCCCTCAGGAGACCCTTGCTGCTAAAAGCAGTGGGCCCCTTCCCTTCAGGACGATTAGCTGAAAAAAGAATTGCTATTAATGATGGTGTGACATGCTGGGCTTCTGAGGATAACGGCCGCAATTTTAACCCCATCCCATTGTGCACTCTTTCCCCCAAAGTACTTCCGGGTTCTTTACGACTCGAGTGGCACGTTAGAACAATTCGAACCTTTGGCAGAGGTGAAGCAGGTCAATTAGGGAACCCAAATAGAAATGGTATTATACACAGTAGTAAAGGGGCATTCTTGAAAATATATCAATTGTTTTTGTGTCGCCTGCATGAGTGCAGGGAGGCCATGTAACTACCGCCACTGGTGGTAGGCAAGAGGGTGCAGGTTAATATGTGGGGTAATTTGATTGGGGTGAGAGGCATTTCTTTGAGAATCTACCATATTTCTGCCACAAAACACCTTAATAATGTTAGTTGTAAGCATATTAATTTTTCACAATTCTTTGGCCACTATTTTCATTTAAAAGAAGGAAATAATTAGGCAGTATTAATTTTTGAAAGATAAATTTATCTTAAAAAAATATTTGTATTTTTAAATTTGTTTTATAAGATATAAGATTTTTAAGATATAAAGAAATTTAAAGAATTTTAATTTTTCTTTTTTTATTTAAATTTATAAATTTTTATAAGAAGATATATAAGAATTTTATAAGATATAAAATATTTCTAAGATTTTATATTTAAACATAATAGCAGGTTGAGGAAATAAAATTAAAACATAAGATGTTTATTGATATGGGTAAGATATATAGATGGACACGTATTAATAATAAATGAGAATAATCCAATTATAGGTCAAATGTCATGTCATTTGTGTATTTTTAACTTGCCCAATTAAATTTTAATTAAATTTCTAATTAATTTCCTTAAAAAGTAACTTTCTGAAATAGCACAATCATATGAAATGTCCATATTTGTTCACCACCTTGATTGTCAGATTTAATTTCAATAAAAAGCAAATAAAGTAAAACAAAAAAGAAATCCATTATGTAAAAATATGAACAAAAATTAAAACTCAGAAATCCAGGCTCAAATTCTCCTTGCTTCTCTTATGTGACACATGTAATGCTCGGGGAGTCGGCTTGTGGGTAAATAATTACAATTCTGGACTGCCACTATAAAAGTAAATTAGAGTGGGCAAAAAAAGAAAAAAAAAGTCAGGGTCTTTTGCAAAGAATTCCATATCACCATTTAAAATTCTAAGGAAACATTATTTATATATGGCCTACCACTAACAAAACCTAAAAATGAACACTTATGCTTAATTTCAAACAAAACTTAAACCATTGCAATTAAGAAAATATGTTAATGAAGAACTTCAAAGGGCGTACAAATGGAACTCTTTTCTGCAGAGAACACTTAGGTTGTATAAAAGGTAGCTTGATTGAAAAGAAAAAATTTAAAAGGAAAAGTCAAAATCATTATTGTTTGGTTCAAAAATCCCCTCGATTAAATTTTTGTTGTAACTCAGTGTTCCCAAGATGCAAGTTTTGACACTGAAGAAAACTTGGAAGTTAGGAAATTGTTTTAAGGTTTTCACTTCATGTAATTACTATAAGAAATCATTCCAGGAGGAGTAATAATACAGGACCATGTGAATCGAGATCACATGGTTGGACAGTTGCCAATTCTAAAAAATATCTGAAGTAACTACCAGATCTTCCTAGTGAATCTGGCATGAACTCCAATCTTCAAAATAACATGAAAGCTAAGTAGCACACAAGATATTAGTAGAAAATGAACTATTTGTGAGGGATGGGGGGGGGGGGGGAAAGAGGTGGATTGAGCAATTGAGGATATGAGGGACTCAAGTGTGAGAGAGGAAGGAAAGGAATCTTTACGGTCATGATGGGGAGGGGAAAAAAAAAAAGGAGCGGACGGGAAGGGAGGGAGGGTTGGTGGGTTGGTAGGGGTACAGATAATGAGGAACTTTCCCCTCTGTCCTTGATGATTGAATTCATGTATTTAATGTATACTCTGGTATCTTGCATTAGACTACAGAGGCATTCTCTAATGTATCCCAGGCATTCAGTAAAGAACATACACATGATTTTTCTTGTAAACCACAACACACCAAACAAGATAGTAGATATGTGTCTTTTCTTTTGTTTAAAAAAAAACAACATGAATGAAATTTACATACCACAATAAATATTGATGAAATTAAAAAGTACAGAAAATAAAAGGAGTCTTCCAAGTATACTGCATTTTATTTTAAACTTACTACACACAACACATCCTCAATGTCACAGCGAATCACAGTACATGAGACAATTGAGTCCATGTTTAATTGTCTTAATAGTATGACCCTGAACTTACTGCATAAATTCATGTGAAAATTCATGTGTTTGTCTACTGTACACAGTACCGTGGCATGACACATCAACTAGGAAAGAGAGAGAGAGCAGGGGAGAGCTTGGCATGGAGCACACATGAACATTATAATGTCATTGGATTGATGGGAGGAACACAAACATTCTCATAACCTATACACCCGATGCCTGTCGGGGTCAAAAGGCTCACTCAATTTTCGGCACAGTAGTCAGGATCACATAGCCTTTGCCCCACGGGCCAAACTGTCGCTAGTGTCATCGGGATTCAGCTCATTCTCCTCTTCGACTGGTAACATGCAACAGGCCTCCCTAGATAGAATTGATGTGGTCTTCACTGCTTTGAAAACTAAGGACTTGCAAAGGATCACTGGGTTGTGAAGATGTCTGAGCTACACGTATGTACGTGGGGCCTTGTATGGGGAGCTTTGATGTACTGTGGGCGCATATATAGCATGCAGGACGTGTGTGTACCAACAGTGGAAATTTATGAAGAAATGAGAGCTTGGTGTATGCGTAAACTGTTTTATACTGTTCAATTTGTAATTATTAACAAGTGTTTGTTGTTGTGATTGTTGACAGAGTGACATGGTTTGTGAATGGGGGTAGGGTATCAACTGGAGATGATTGTTTCAGGGAACTTCCCTATATTCAAATGCAGGCTTAAATT
>JAMKCH010077288.1:0-53592 GCA_023653785.1 Ophioderma brevispina | reverse complement strand
GAATCCAACTCTTTTTGGAGGTTTTTTTACTCTTTTGAGTGGAAATTCGCTCTTTTTAAGTACAAACCACTAATTTGGAGTGGTTTACAAGAGTTTTCATTTTTTGGTGGAGTGAAATTTTTTCCCTCATTTACATTTAGAGAGCTATGGAACACTCGGATGTCCAAATTTCAGTTTTTTCGGTCGTAATCCCAGATTTTTCATTCGATAACCAAGATTTTCAAGACAAAAATTGCATTTCCCAATTGAAAAAACCGAGTTTAGATTTGTCGACGCTCAATTCGGGAAGGGGTACCCCTGTAGTCGGTGTCATTGTACGTGTTTATTGGCACCAATTCCACGCCCCCTCGTTTAAAAAAATCGGTCCCCTCTGCAACTTATTGTTCCCCACAAGCTCAGCTCACCAATGATGGTGTCAGCTGCTTTAAGATCATTCATAGTTAATGATTAGCGTAAACAAAAGGTGGTCTTGCGGCCACTGTGACTATCATTATAAGAGTCCTGTTGGGACTACCCACCGGCCCACTTTTGACAGGGAATTTTTGGTCTGCATTTGGCTTGCATGCACTATTTAGTGTGTGGACCCATATACATTATAACACCAAACCATATTCAATGCCCTGCAGCCGTATTAGGGGTGGAGATTTAAAATTCATGTTCTTTAAAAGGTGGGTGACCTAACTGATAACCTTCCTCAACAAGGTTTTGACCACACATGCTGTTTCTATGGCGTTGGTAGGTGATGTCACAATTGGAATTCTGTGGCATGTAGTAGAAGTATTGCTGAATGGTCCTTAAAACCTCTAAACCACGCAGAAACCAGAGCATCAATGATGCAGTGCCTATTAATAGCCATTCAAGACAACAACATCCTTAAAGTACCCTTCTATATTATTTACAATAGAAAATGGCACATTAATACAAATTTTTGTTTATGACTTTTAAAGCCAGGTTTTTTGGTGTCTATATTTATCCCAGAGTATTAATTCCACATCTGAGATGAACTTAGCCAAAATGTTGTATTTTAATGTATGATAATACCAATGCGCCTTTAATTCATTACAATAATTAAATGGTTACTTCCATTGTCATACTTACTTAACGCATAAATATGATGTGGAACCCACCTAAATATGCCACACTAATCTAAGCTTTTTTTTAAAAATTCATTTTCACTTGATTGGACATCAAGTGATGTATGCTTATCAATGGATAGCCCTATGTAAAGTTGTGACTTTAAATTATTTTTTGAGCTTACATGTACCCAGAACCACAAAATAGAGCCCTGGCCTTACAGGACACATTCTATGCATTAGAAAGTTTTGCCCTGGTCTGCAAGCAAACATATTTTTGTTCAGTAACTTTGGTACTGGTAAATGTGAAGTAGAATGATGTGCAGTGGAAAACCTTCTTTGAATTATTCAAAAGAACTTTCCATAAATAAAAAAAATGAAGAGTTCCATATGTACCCCTTTAAAATTGTACGTCAACAAATTCTTTTCTTTATGGCCTTACACTAACAAATACCCTAACCCTAAGTCCAAAAAAAAATTGCATGTAGAACTTTGAGAGGGGTACATATGGAACTCTTGCAAAAAAAAACAAAACAAATGAACTGGCTAATAAGATAATAACCTTATAATGGAATATCCGTAGGCCTAATACATGTATATTTAGGTGAAAAATGAATTAAAATAACATCTTTAGAAAACTTTTAAAACTTTGTTTAACTTTTTATAATCAATAACAGGTTCTTCACAATACAAACTTTCAAATTTTTATTTTAAAAAATTGTTCCTTGTTTGTGAGTAGGTCTACAATATCACAGTTTGACTTGTTTGAAACCGATTATTTCATGTAAGTAGCTATGAGGTAAGCATTTGCAGTTACAATATAGCCTACTTGATTTTTCAAACAAAGCATGCTACAGAACGGTAAATAATAAACCGCACCATACTTTTGATCATGTTAATAATCAGAATACATTTTTTCCTCTAAAATGTGATTGATTCCATAAAGCACTTTAGATGCTGATGTACATTACCGTACTGAACCCCGCTTATAGTCCCATGCCCGGTTTATAATCCCACCCACCCCAATTTTTGAAGGATTTCAAAATTCGGCAAGATCCCATTATCTCCCACCCCCCACCCCACCCCCCCCCCCCCATTTTACGGGAAAACTGCAAGTTACTGCGACTTCCTTTTGACAGTTGATGAAAAACACTCGGTAAGCTCCGAAATATTTTCTTTTAACAACTGGTACATGAATTTTCCCATTTGCAGCCTTGTAATGTTGCAATCGCTAGGTACGTAGATGTGCGGGTCATGGGTAAAATAGAAGATGATCTGCTTTACAATAAAGGTTTGATTACATTAAAAAAAAACGCCTTTCCTACCGAAGTCCGAATTTTGTTTAGTCCCGAAGACGCAATCATCCACCACTAACCCAATAATAACATTGACGGGATTATTTTCGATTTCAATAGAATTGATTGAGTGATCGGGCGAGACCTCTTTGAGGCGGCTAATGCAGACATGGCGGCGACGTGCGTGGAAGTGCATGACGTCATGAACATGGTCTGTTAATGGACAAGGTCCCGTATTTGGTTTATTTATTTGTCTTTAAACATTGTTGTTTTTTGGAAAAAAAAAAAAAACGTTTTATGGTCATTTTTTTAATTGGCTTTTTAAGTCATTGTTCCAAATACTTAAAAAAATACTTTTTTCCAAACAATTTTATTTTTTTCAAAACGTTGGGCTCTGGGGCCTTTTATTGAGACTTTTTTAATGGCATTTAATTAAGTTCCGCAAACACTTTTCCAAAAACTATTATGTTTGTTCATTGATTTTCATTTTTATGTCTTATATATTTTTTTTTTTTTTCCTTTTTAATTTCCCAATACTTTCAAAAAAAATTCAAACTGTCTTTCAAAACCACTTATTGTTTTTTTTCTTTTTCGTGAAATACTTTCCAGATTTTTTTTGTTTGTATTCCATTTTTTTTCAAAAAAAATAAAAAAATTAATATTTTTAAAACACTTTCCAAAACTTATATTTGTTATTCTTGTTTTTTTGCTGTTAGTGAACTTGTATAGGCCTTTAAGTAATTCAAACACTTTTCCAAAACCTCATTCTATATTGGTTAATTTGTGTTTTCTTACTTTTTATAGGCCCATAATTTCCAAAGACTTTCTAACAACATCATGTCTAATGTTTTTGGTTTGTACTTTTTCTTCCAAAAAAAGTTAATTTCATTTTTTTGGCCTTTTATTGAGCTTATAATAGGCCTTTAATAATTTGTTAATTTGTTTTCCAACACTTTTCCAAAAACTATAGGATTTTATATATTTTTTGGCGTTGTAATTTTTATTTTGTTTTTGTCTTTTATTTAACTTTGCATGCGCTTGCCTGCAATGCGCTTCGATACAGCGGGCCGTACTTGGGGTCTTTACGGGGGGCACTCTGTCCAAGTAGTCTCGCCTCCATCTTCCCCATGATTCTCCCGTGTTCCTCAAACAGTTGAAGCAGAAACGTGAAAATGAAAGGTGGGGTTCTCCTTGGGTTTTTGCGGTAACGGAGTGCCACCGACCTCAATGGTGGGTGTTGGTGCGGTTATCAAGTCCATACCAGTCCCATATCTGGAGATCTTTCTTTCTGCAAGCCACTTGCCAAAAACTCAGTGAAAATAAGGAGAGTCCATGTTGGCAGGTGTCCGGTACGCTGTTTTTAAACAAGTCCCGAGTATAATTTTCCTTCTTGTCAGCGGGTACGAGTCCTATGGCGATTAATTTGCCGATTGCACCCTAATTCAGCGTCAGTCCTTGTACCGTGGAGCACCCCATCTCGATAGCTGACTGTACACAACTTGGGCGAAATGAAAGTAGCAATCCACGCACTACAACATACGGGAAAATTCGCGGACGCCCGTGGATACCGGCCTCAAAATCGGTAACAACAGTCCGTAGGTCAAAAACGAATAGGCCACGGGATGTCAAGGCGCCAAGTGAACATTCGAAAGGAACTTGCCTGTAGGTATCCAAACTTCTTGTCTGGTAGCAACCCGTAAACCATAGGAAACATCTGGCCATTAACAAAGCAATGGATGGAAAAAATGATAAAATAAAAAGGGCACAAACCCAGAAGGTTCCATCCATATATGCCACTCGCTCTGCCTTCGATAACCGTTTCAGCGACTCCTCCGAGAAAACACCAGCACCACATCCTTGTCACCAACGCCGCTGTCTGCTACTAGAAATTGCGTGATTTCACTTCTCCGGACACACCGTAACACGGCCTTTACACCCGTGTTTTTCTGCGGTTGCTATCGGTAGAGCCCATGCCTTTCATTCCTTATCTTTGATGTACATATTGTCGAAAATGTAAGCCCTTTTCCCGCGAGGAAGCGATATCTGCTGAATTTGTATGGTCCATGTTCCTTCTTTGAGGATATTCTCAGAATGAATGAGAGAATTTTTACTGAGAGCAATTCTGATTATCCACAGGTTGATGTGACATATTGATTGACAGGTACGTTTGAAAGCGCTTACAAATCGGTACATCTGACACGCAGCAGTTGGTGTCTCTGCACCTAAGCAAATCGGCAACCATCAACATCGCGGTAACATCTGGTCTTTGTTCATAATTGATAATTCACTGGGGTATACTCTTTTCGGACTTCGGTTATTCGGACTTCGGTAGGGTGTGTATTTGTTAAAGGATCTAATTTTACCTCAATAATGTTTCACCTTTTGTGAACGGCTAATTACCACCACCGCGGGGCCGATTAACAAGTCCAAAACTACAATTGTTGAGCGTGCTTTTATGAAGCGCGTTACCGCCGACTCCTCCCCGCTACTTTTCAGAATTAGTTTTTGCTGCGCATCCGGTCAAGTCAGGGAGGAACTCGCATCTTCCTTTAACAAGATTATTGTGTTTAAGGTAAAGCATTGTAAGCAGTTTTTGATTGATGTTTTATTGTGTTAATTTTTCAAACCACGGATTATCTCTCCTTTTTAATTTTAAAGCTTGGTAAATGTTAAGTGTCTTATGTTAAAGGATTATAAAGCAGAGTTTTCATCAGTTTATTTACGCAATCACTCGTTTACCTCTCATATCATGCTTGATAGTCCTTGCGTGAACATCAAATATTTTCCAGTCCTTCAAGTAAAATCTGCTCGCAGTGTTTTTGTGATATTTGTTTTTTCCCTTTCTATTTTGATCCATCATGTCCATTCCCCGGGTCCATGCAGGCCCTTCATTTTTCGGCGCCGCCAGTCAATACGCGCACGTGCACGGAACTCAATGCAGTACCTTGCTTAGGCAAATTAAAATAAAAGTTTGACTGGTAAAAGGAAATTTGAAGGAAATAAAATCTACGTGAAATAGCGCCTTTTTATAGTCTGAAAGCTATGCCAAAATGTGTATTTTTAATTGCATTTAGCCGCTTTATCCACTTTACAGTCAAAATTGAATTTTTTAATGACCACTAAAAACAAACATCTGTAAAATTGGCAAATTTTAAAGATATCGGCGCGGTCTTCTGAAACGAACTCATTTTTTAATTTGGCCTAAGACCGACGCTTTTCCGCTGCTTTACATTTTCAGTAAAGTAAAATCTGGTATGAAAAAAAAAAAAAAAAAAATGAACAACCTGGCTTCAAAAGCTGTAAAAACCGTGTTTTGCGATTTTCACGTTTTTTCTAAACACCTTCTGGCTACTTTTTTGTAACAATTTTCAGAGGCCCCTTACCGCACCATAAAAATCATCACGTAGTACACTTTTAATTGTCTCTGAAATTCTATTTTTATCTCCTTGTTGCTTGAAATGACGACCCATGCTGTACCCCCCCCCAGCTCTCACCTGTTTTTCCACGTGTAGGATGCAACAAAGCAATGCCGTTATGGGCCGGGCAGAAAGTCAAATGACGGGGGCGGGTAGGGTGGGAGGGGGGTGGAAGTCACTGACAGGGCGTGACTTGTAATAGTCATCGTATGTTATGAGCGCAAAACAAAAATATTGGCAAATGTAGTTAACATGAAGTCACCCACGCACGGGAGTTGCATAAAACAGGATGTGGCTGGGAAAAGTCACCGAATGGAAATCGTCCACCAAGTGTTCAAAATGGAACACTGAGATAAAACTCATTGTGGGTATAATTTATGTGATGAACCCATAGATTTCTCACGATAGGAACCGCACCTTTTCTGGCGACAAATGGGTACAAAACATTGGTCATGAGTTCCGAAAGGAGGGAAGTTGTATCGCTGTTCTTGCAATAAAAACAAGGTTTTAATGAAAAATAAAACATTTTGATTTTTTTTAATAAAAATAAATGAGTCGTACACCATAATCATTGTTTAACACATTTTATTGATACATTTCATAACAACTACACACGTTAATGGACAACCCATACTGCCTTAGGGGTTGGTTTACGGAGGTTGCGTATTCGTGTTTGCAGTAGATCCGGTCATAATCCCACCCCCAAATTCCAGACATATTCAGGTGAAAAAAACAGTGGGAATATTACCCGCCGTAGATACGGTAATTATATCTCTTGGTTATTTCTCTGTTAAAAAATGTTAAATTTAATCTTTTTACTTCTGTTAACACTTCAAAAAAAGCTTTTTAAAAAAAACAAAAAAACCGAAAATTAAAAAAAAAACATTGCACACAATTGCATACACTTCCCAAGATCAAGTGGTTAAAATGAAATAGGTAGCTAGAAATTAGTTTCTTATTTGATATGACAATAAACAAGAGTTGGAAAGACAAATTACTATCTATTAAATTTAGTCATTGTCTGTTATCGATATCTAATTTGCACATTAATAAGAAACATAATTTGAACAAGAGAGTCCTTCAATCTGCCCATAAGAATTAGCTTCTGACTAAACAATAGATAATGACACGTGTTATATTGCATACCTGAACTTTAACATTAGGAGGAGAAGCGTATTAGTATTTAAGACACCACCAACACTCTTGTGTCATTATAGTGTCATGAAGAACGTCCTAAAGGGATTAGCAGTGATAATGCGAGGGGGGGGATCGAAAAATTTGGGGAAATTGGAAATGCATGTTTAACTTATAAATCGGGGATAAGTGTGTACAATTCCCATAACTGTTTTAATGTGAAACAAACCACCAAAGGGAAACAATGCAAGTATTTGAGAAAGTTGTCATACCATACTCACGCAAATAGACACTAAGCGATGGCGTCCAAACCCTGCCCAAACAGTGATTCACTGGAGAATGGCTGTTCTTGATCACAAGTTCGGAATTTTGATACGCCACGTATAGAATTATATAAATCAGAAAAAGTACGCCTTGCCTTTAATACATGCGATTCAAGCAACCACTTGCAGCGTTATGTTCGATATCCATGCAGTCAGTAACAAAAATATAAAATATGAATTTGATGATTTTTCTTGAGTTTGGATTAGCAAACGATGCTAATCCCTTTAATATAGGGTGATTTATGATTATGCTTCTTGAATCTTGATGGTGATGATGACTATTGCTTTTCACATTTCTCCATTGCTTAACTTAAATAAAATGATTTTTCATTTATGCCTTAGGAGTCTTGCTATCAGCAAGTGTTTTCTAACATACTTAAAAGTTTAGTCGTTTATTCTTAATTTATATAAACATAAAATTAAAATTAATCATAGAGTTTTTTTTTACTTTTTTTATTTTTATCTTTATAATGTATACCAGTGCATTAATTACACTTAAATAAGCTGAAAATAACATCTTATATGTAATACAAATGCGCCCCTTTTAATCACAAGTTAGCAAATCACATAGCAAATGGTTACTTATTATCATGCACAATTGAAATGATTATGATGCTGAACTTGCAAAAGCACATGAATCTGAGCTTTATTTGTTTTGTCTTTGTAAAATAAATTCATTTTTTCAGCACCGACAAGGGGGGAAACGTCAAGGGCATAAGCGCCATCAATAGCCAAGCATGGAGGCCTATGCAAAACCTATGGACCCACCAGTGTATTAAATTAGTAATTGATTTTTACACCGAACCACCAATATGCAATGTGTTAATGAAAAAACATTTAAATTCAATTATTTGAATTATAGAATTCTAGATATGTCCATGGTCATACAAAGAGAACAACATTTTTTCTCGGGCTATATATTTAAGTGTCAATATTTTATCTGCAGGTGACCTAATGGATGATACTCCAAGTGCTCGCATGTAATTTGCAATGAGCTGTGAATCCTATAAACATCCAGTTTAATTGAGAGTAACCCCTAACTTCGATTTTTGGTTAATCTTCCCGTAATCTCAATCTACACTTTGCATGTAATGACTTTCAATAACTGTTTGTGTCAAATGCTAAGGACTATTATGGTAGTGCCAAATCAGTCATTTGTTGCCTTTACAATGAGGTATAAATCATCATATTATTTCTCAATGTCTCAAATCACAATTAAGCATACATTGTTTACTAAACAGATCAATTCCACACAGGCAAAGATAGTTCAGTCTCGTGATGCCTAAAGACAAACAAGCGAGTCCTTAAACAAGGGACATGCTTGCACATTTTAGTGCACAATTTGTGAAATGAAACAACAAATAGAAGTTTGTATCACTATATTGTAATGAATACTATGCAATGCAGCAATCATAAGATCAAGCCTTTACTGTGAAACAAAAGACATCAGTTTCATGTTACTTTTAGATTACATTATGCCGTCTTATTTTGAAGTGAAATAACATTGATGGAACACCAAGCTACAGTTTGTCATGATTGCCCTTTTAAAGGGAACTTCTTATCTAGTGCAAAGGCCAAAGCACTATTGTGTAGTAATAACCTGTCATAAATGCGCACAAAAGTTCCCTGCCTGTTTACCACTACATGATGAAATATTTAGTCTGCTTAATGAAATGTCCATCTATCAGTGCTAAAATATACATACAAACAATGTATGAATTCTGCGACACAATTGTATATTATAACATTGGAAGTATGAATTTTGGATATAAATGGCTATAGAAGTCATTCACAGTTTGTTTAAATTGTCGAGCAAAATTTGCCCAACTGAACCCAACCCATCAGAAAAAACTTGTTACATAGCTACATTAGGAGACACTAAGGCTAATTTAGTGCAGAGCACGGGAATTGTCACTATCACTAGTGGATGCAACGTAGGGTAGTATATCACTGACCAGCATTGCATGACGAATATGAGACTCTTAATCAACAGGCAGTATCGTAACAGATGAGAAGTGGAAAAACAAGGATGGGTGTATACACACAATAAGAACTTGAAGACAACTGCATGAGAGTTTGGTCAATTCAGGATTAAGCTTTTGCCTGGCAGAAGAAAAAAAGTTCAGTGATCGGCCTTTTCATCAATTGCAAACAGGAAGTTAGTGCTCTTAGTAGTGTCTGGTATGTAAAGGGGTGGGTCTAGTTCACAACTTTGGTAAAAAAAATCATTTAATATTCATCAATGTATCTTGATAATATACAACCGTTTTCAACACGCGCACTTCAAAATTAGGCTAATTTCATCCCACTGATAATACTAGACAGGTTTAGACTTTATCCATATAAGGATAATTGATAATAACAATTTCACATCAGTATATGTGACAGAGCCCACAATGTTTACATAATTGACAATTTGTTTAGCCTTGACCCCAAGAGAGACAACACTTAGTGGCAATTTAACTTTGGCTCCAGATAGCAGTATTAGGCGGGGGGGGGCCCCCCCCCCCACAACTTTGGTGGAATTGGTTGCGACGTCAGTTGAATTTATAAGCGCGATCAACAAGTAAATCTATCTGCCAATTGGTATAGACTAGGCTGCAACTAGCATCCTATCTAGTAACAGCATTGATAATGCATGGCTTTCAGATGTCACACATGCATGCATTCCATATAGGACAACAGACACAACATTACCATAATCTTTGCCTACCAAACCAATTCATGCCAAATAACACAAAAGGGTGACGAACAAATGTCCCCAACGCAACTCGCCTTCAGAATTTTTAAAAATCCCACAACATAAACTTTCAAAGAAATGTCATACTGCCATACATGCAAGTTTCAAAAGAATTGCACAAGACAGAGAGACTAGTTATGAGATGAAGATTGGGTTCCTACTTAAATTGCTACGTGCTGACAATAGCCGATATCGTATAGGCTAAAAACGAAATGTTACATTTACGAGGGAAGTTATCAAACTCAGCTCAAATAGCGTTCTCATGAGTCCATATGGGAAATCGTGATTATAAAATCATGTCATATTACAGTGTGAGTCCATGCATTATGTGCAGATTGTGTCCACATACAAAATATATACATGTAATACAAAAATTGTTTGGTTGTTTAAAAAAGTTTTAAAAAATGTGTCACTTCAAGATACATAATTATGGATAACTTAAAAAAACCCCACAGCCAGTATACATGTTAAATACACTAATGTAATTATACAAAATACAGCCAAAAAAACAGCTTAAGTATGATGGGGTACATTTGCGGTTGAGAGTTGCTGGAAAGCAATTAATAATGATAAGTATTGTCCACATGGGCCTTAGTACAAAGATCTGAGCGTTTAAACCTCCAATTCAGCAGACACAGTATACAAGAGAGTACGTATTCATCTGGAAGTGTTCCGAAGAAAATAAACACTATGAATGAATCAGTATAATAAGTGACACATGCTTAATTGAAAGAGAAGCATGCCATGAATATTTAAAAAACAGCCATCCTTCTTCCAGCAGATCGCACTCTCTAACATGTAGAGCAAAGCACCATTGTCTTGTGATCTGGCTCAACTTAACTCCCAGTTCATAGCAAGGACGAGGATCCTCTTACACAGTATGGGAAGCAATCATGCATGAAATGGGTAAGCACTTCCTCGTCGTCAAACAGCCCCTGCTGACATCTGACTGACTACAATATGAGGAGAGTCTCTTAACAAGCGAGAGTGATATTATACTGTGCTGGCTAGTTGTCAGCGGAATTGGTAAGAAAGATGTCATTCACATCTTCAGGAGCAGTCTCACAGAGCATCACCGGTTGGATCTATGTGTAGTTTCGTGCGTTCGTTGAAGGGAGTGATGTGTGTGACAAAATTAACACAGAATGGGCAATTGTGTACACTCTGCTTCTAAAGTTAAACTGCTTAAGCAATTGAGCCCTCAAAACTCAGAATATGGCATTATGGATACATGCCTTCCAGGTGAGATTAGAAACGCCCTGATTATGAACAGATCTTGCGCACCTTAACATTTAATTTACAGTAAATCCCCACTCAAACAATTTGGTAGACGTTGCAGGTATAGAAAAAGTGGTTTTCCCCCAATTTGATGCAGTGAGGTAATACAATGGATTCCTCATGTGCCTGTATGGCGTGGCAGGAGCGCTCTTGACAAAGAATGGCGAATACTCATTTGCATCCATGGGACATATGTATGAAATGTCTTACCACAAATTTGCTGGATGAATAACTCTTTAAGTTTTTTTATAATCAATATATACGCAAAATTGACAACAAAAAGATTGCAATAATTGAAGTGCCTCTTTCTGAAGTGGTTTTGTAGCTGAACCCTTGGTTTTCAGTTGTAGCACTACATGTAGGTAGCTAAATTTTAGTGACAGTGTGATTTAGTACACACATGAAGCGATTTTAGTCCTATAAAAGTGCTAATATGTATTTTGTGAATATATACAAAAAAGATCAAAGCCAAATCTAGTTAGTTGATCAGGTCCGTTGTCATTTATTGACTCGGTGTGTGGTGAAAGTGTGATGACTATGTAGCTCCTCAAATTCAATCAGCTTATTCAATGGAGTGTGGATTTGATCAATTTTCAGACTTCAATCAATGTGGTAAATGGGCATGTCAGTGAAGTGTTGAGAGTATGTGATCAGACCCACATTATAGTCGGGGGCAGAATAGGAGACCAATGGTCTCAGCGCGGCTGGATAGGTATTGGTTTTCAATAGGTAGTATGCCGTGGGACATGGTCGACAGAATATGATTTAAAAAGTCAAAAAGGAACTATTTTAGGCCGGTTTCTACGCACCAGGACGGACGCGATCAGCGGAGGCCAGGGGGCGCGCGCAGGCCAGGAATGCTGCCAAAGTCCTGTAAAAATGAAGCCCCATTTGAGCCCTATTTTGACCAAGTTTTACATTCAGCCCCCGAGGGCGTAATGTGGACATTTTCAATCCTGCGACCGCCATTGCTCACGCGACACATTCAGCCGACATTTGTTCTGTACGCTGTCAAATTACGTCGACGTGCAATGTCGCCATCTCTATACGGTCCCGACTATGTAGCCTCTGAGTGTGGTGACGCTAAATAAAATGTTTAGACCACTTGTGGCCATGTCCTCATTTTGTAAATTGACCCTGAGGTTGAAAATTTATAGGAAGTGCACATTGTCAATTCCATCCAACACGGCCAAGCTAAGTTCAGGTATCTGCTGCCCTAAAGCAACACAAGAACGAGTCCTTAAAAAGGACATCTTTCTGCAATTTTTAAGTGCACAATTTGTTAAATGAACAACAATTAGTTTTGTATCACTCTTTTTAATGAATCTATGCAAGGCATCAATCATAATGATTCACACTGTATTGTGAAACCAAAGACATTCATTTTCCATGTTACTTTTTCTGATACATAATCTGGAATTATTTTGAAGTAGAAATCACAATTGCATGGAACACCAGCTTCAGTTTACCATACCTCCCTTTTTAAAGGGAACTTTTTATCTAGTGCAAAGGCCAAATCACTATTGGGTAGTAATACCTGTCATAAATTGCTGCACATAAGTTGTGCCTTTTTACCACACATGAAATATTAGTCGGCTTAAGATGAAATAGTTTTTCCATGCTATCAGTGTAATATACAACACACAATGTAATTCTGTACCACAATTGTATATTATAACATTGGAGTATTATTTTATTACATTGGCTATAGAGTCATCTGGCTGATTGGTCCAAAGAGTTTGTTTCAAACTCCCACAAAATCATACATCTGGCAACTCACTGGTATGAGTGTTTTCAATCTAAAATTGAGTCCGCTATGGATGAATTTATTCCGTCCAAATGGTCCCTCTAAACGTAGTCTGAGCCCATGGATAAATAGAAAACATCAACGGTTTTTTGCCACCAACGCAAACAGAGAGCATATAACTCGCATAAGAGATTACAAATTTCAACCAGCTTTGACAATTTTCTCGAAACTGAGGAAGAAATTGTCCAAAGAAAACCAGAAACGCATACAGGCAACATATGCCCCTCAGTGTTGCTCTGTATCATCCAAGAAGTTCTTCTCATTTAATCAACAGCCTCAAAATCGACAAATAGGGATACAACTTAAGAAAATGGCAGACGTGTAAGTGACAAACAAAACCAAGCCGATATTTTGAACGAACAATTCAGTTCGTTTTTTCACATGAAAAATTCACAATTACCCCATGACCACAGATGTCTGTAACCCCTCCTATCCGGATATCAGCATATCCAAGTAAGGGGTAGAAAAACTCCTAAAGGATCTTGATCCCAACAATGCCTCCGGCCCTGACGGATCATGCCAAAATTTTAAAGATGGCAGCCGAGGAGTTGGCTCCAGCGCTCGCTTTAATTTTCCAGCATTCACTGGAGCACTGGAGTCTTACCTTACCACATGGTCACGTTGGGCCCCCCCCCCCCCTAATATCTCCCTCCCTCCCCGCTTTTTAAGAGGGTGACAGTCTCTCGCATCAAATATCGTCCCGTCTCCCTCACTATCAGTCTGCTGCAAGAGTCTTGAAACACATTTGTTCATTCCAACATAATGCCCACTTTAACAATTCCACCTTCTAAACTGACAAGCAACAGGGTTGTTTCCGTCAAAAGCATTCTTGTGAACACACTCAATTCTTACAATACAAGACCCTGGCATGTTCTCATTAACATAAGTCCCAGATTTACATGATTATTACGGATTTCTCCAAAGCTTTTGATGTTGTCCCCCATAACCGTTTGCTTTACAAATTACATTCTTAGGGCTTCAAAAGAAAACACATGCTGGAATCAGTAAGCTTCCTAAGGGCCGACCCAGAGGGTTGTCGCGTGGCGAGAATCGGCCTGGGTCAAAAAATTTGTTTTTCTGGGGCGTCCCTCAGGGTACGGTACTTGGGCCGCTGCCGTTCCTCGGCTTACATTAATAACATCGCAGAAAACATTCAGTCATCAGTGAGACTATGCGCTGATGACTGCGCATCTACCTGAATCGCAAATGATTTTGATACACACAGTTTGCAAGGGGATTTGAACACACACACGGAGAGGTTGGGTTTCAAGTGGCTCTGAAGTTTAAAACAACCCAGAACTGTTTTTACCATGAGATTAACTCATGCCAGATCCCCAAAGAAATTGAATTACACACTGGTGTGGAGAAGGGTTAGCAGTAACTGCTAGCCCTGCCTACCTTGGGGGTCACTATAATCAAAAATAATTTAAACTGAACCAACACATCCAGGAATCTTGCAAAAGCCAACCGTTCTTGGCCTTCATAAAGCGAACCTATAATTCATTTAAAGGACACAAAGGCAGTAGCTTACAAATCACTCGTTAGACCATTACTGGAATACGCCTCGGCAGTCTGGGATCCTTACACTATTAAGAACCTAAACAAACTGGAGTCGCGTACAAAGAAGGGCTGCACGTTTCATTAATAATGATTATACTTACCAACAAAAACACCAGGTAGTGCCACTAACTTCTAACTGAACTCAACTGTAATCATTGCAACAAAGGCTCATACGTCACGTTTGCTTTTCAACAACCAGACTCCGGTCCCTATCACTGCCCATAGGAAACCTTCTGCAGCCAGCTCTGCGACAATCACGGCATTCGCATCTTAACTCCTATTCAATCATTAGAACTCAAAAAGACTGTTATAAATTTCCCTTTGTTCCCCAAACATCAGTAATTGGAACAATCTACCAAAAGTCACCTGCACCAATCTAACATATCTGAATTATTTCAAAAACGCCATCACGTTTATTCTACAAGGAAACATAACCAGCAAGACTAATCAAGCACATGCGCAGACCGTATCCTCTCCGGTTGGCTCCACCAGAGGGCTGGAGAGTATCCCCATCAAGTAGGTAATTACGTCATTCTACAGTTTAAGTTTGTCGAGCAGAATAAAATGGCTAATATTTTTTTTAAAAAAAAAAAAAAACCCACCAATCAGAAAAAACGGTTTACAATAGCTACCTTTATTAGTTAGAACTAGTCCCTCATTTGAGTGCAAGCAGGGATGTCACTATCACTAGTGTTGCAAGTAGGGCATGTAATATCACTGACCATGGCCATGCATTGAAATATGAGACTCTTGAAGCCAACAGGCAGTATCAGTAACAGCTGAGAAGTGTAACAATGGGATGGGCTGTAATACACCACATAAAACTTAGTAACCACTGCATGATGGTTGGGGTCAATTCAGGATTAAACTTCTGTGCCTGCAGAAGAAAAAAATTTCCAGTTATCTGCTTTTCATCAATTGTCAAAAGGAAGTAGTGTCTAGTAGTGTCCTGGTATGTAAAGTGGTGGGTTAGTCACAACTTTGTAAAAAACAAATCATTTCATATTCATCATGTAACTTGACTAATATACAACCGTTTTCAACCATTTACGCTTCAAATTAGGCTAATTTCATCCCACTGATAATACTATACAAGTGTTTTTAAAAGAACTTTTATCCATTAATGATATGATCTACAATTTTCACATTCAGTACTATGTGACAAGCCACAGGTATACATCCTCTACAATATTGTTTTTAGGCCTTGCCCCAAGAAGAGACAACAACAGTTTTGGCATTTTAACCTTGGCTCCAGATAGCAGTATAAATAAGGCACTGGTGATTGGGTGGACGTCAGTTGAATTATTATAAGCTGGATCAACAAGTACATCTAGCTGCCAATTGGTTATTAGACTAGGCTGCACATGCAATGCCTCTCTAGGCCAGTATTCATAATGCATGGCTTTCAGCTTTCACAAAGCATGCATCTAAATTATAGGACAACAGACAAATTCCTATCTTGCCTACAACACAATTCATGCCAAAACCACAAAAGCCGAACAAAATGCCACAAAACGCAACATCCAGCTCAGGAATTTTAAAATCCACAAACATAACTTTCAAAGAAATGTCATTACTGCATAACCTGCCAAGTTTCAAAAGAATGGACAAAGATATGCGAGACTAGTTTATTGAGAGTTAATATTGGGTTTCCTACTCTTATTTGCTACGTGATGAAATAGCCTATATATTATAGGCTAAAACGGAAATGTTACATTACGAGTAAGTTATCAAAAATCCATGCTCAATAGGTTCATGAGTCATGAGGAAATGTTGTTATAAAACACATGTCATTAAAAGTGTGAGTCCATGCATTATGTGCAGATTGTGTCCACATACAAAATATATACATGTAAATACAAAAATTGTGTTGTTTAAAAAAGTGTAAAAAATGTCACTTCAAGATACATAATTATGGAATACACATACAAAAAACCCCCCAGCCATGTATAATGATTAAATACAAAATGTCATTATACAAATTAGCCAAAAAACAGCTTATGTATGATGGGGATACAAGTGGGTGGTGCTGGAAAGCAATTAAAAATGATACGTATATGTCCCCCTGGGCAGTACAAAGACTGAAGCTGTTTAAACTCCAAGTCAGCAGCACCGTTTATACAAGAGGTAACGTATTCATTCTGGACGAAGGAACAAAAAACTATGAATGATCAGTAAATAAGTACACTGCTAAATTTGAAGAGAAACATGCTGAAATATTTAAAAAAACAGCCTTCTTCAGCAGACTCGCTCTCTTAACATGTAGAGCAAGCACCATTGTCTTGTGATTGGCTCAAATATTAAACTCCCAGTTCATAGCCAAGGAGAGGATCCATCTTTACACAGTCATGGGCGCAATAAATGATGAAATGGGTAAGCACTTCCTCGTCGTCAAACAGCTGCTGACATCGACGACACAATATGGGGAGGCTTCATCTTAACAAGCGGAGTGATACAGACGTTGTGAGTAGTGCAGGGCACTTGGATAAGAAAATGCATCACATCTTCCCCCCCTGGAGCAGTCTAACAGAGAATACAGGTTGAATCTATTGTGTAAGTTTCGTGCAGTGAAGGAGTGTGTGCCAATCAACACAGAATGGGCATTGTTGGTACACTCTTGCATTCTAAAGTATAAATGCTGAAGCATTGAGCTCACAAACTCAGAATCTGGCAGTATGATAACAGCTTCCATGTGAGATAGAAACGTGATATGAACAAGATCTTGAGCACTTAACCTTTAATTTACAGTTAAATCCCCACCAAACAATGGTAGACGTTTCATATAGAAGTCCCCATTGATCCAAGTGAGGTAATACAATTGATTCAGTAATGTGCTGTATGGCGTTGTGCAGTAGCGCCTGAACACAAGGAATGGCAATAACTCATTGGCATCCATGGGACTTCTGAATGAAAGTTACCACAAAATTGCTTGTGAATGAATCTTTTAAAAGGTTTGTTTTAATTCAATAATACAAAATGAACAAATAAGATTTATATATTTGACAGTTGACTTTCTGAATGGTTTTGTAGCTGAATCCATTGGTTTCAGTGTAGCATACTGTAGGTAGCAAAATTCTTCATGCCATGTAGATTTAGTACACAGGCAGCCTGTATTTAGTCATAAAAAAGTCTAATATTTTTATTTGGTGAATATATCAAAAGATCAATAGCAAATTCTCAGTTAGTTGATCAGGTCAGTTGTCATGTATTTGCTCGTGTGTGTTGAAAGTTGTGATGACTATGTACTATCCTCAAATTCAATCAGCTTATTCAATGGAGATGTGGATTTGATCAATTTTCAGAACTTTCAATCATGTATGTGGTAAATGGACACGTCAGTGAAAGTGTTGAGAGTATGTGATCAGACCCACATTATAGTCGGGGGCAGAATTAGGCGACCAAGGTCTCAGCGCGGCATGGACTAGGATTGGTTTCAATATGTAGTAATGCGCGTACATGGTCGAACAGAATATGATTTAAAAAGTCAAAAATGAAACTGACTAGATTAATGCAGGTTTTTTCTACTCACAGGCGCGGATCCAGGAGGGTGCGCGCGCCTTCCCGGTAATTCTGAAATTCCTGTAAAATTCAGCCCATTTTTTTAGCTATTTTGGACCAGTTTACAGCCTTCAGCCCCCGGTAATTTTGACATTTTTCAAATCCTGGATCCTCCATTGCACAGAACCTTCACGACCGACATTTGTTCTGTACGCTGTCAAATTATGTCAGACGTGCAATTGGTCGCCTTATACTGTCCCTATGTAGCCTCTGAGTTGGTGACGTAAATAAAATGTAGACCACTTGTGGCCATGTCCTCATTTTGTAAATTTGACCGAGGTTGAAAATTTATAGGAAGTGCACATTGAAATTTAATCCAACAAACACACCGTACCTTCTGTAAAAAGCTTGTAAACACATCACAGCACAATCAAGGTTAATGTAGTCGTTTTCTTTGTCATACCGGTGTAATTTTTGCAATTTGAGGCTGGAATTAACTGAAGTTTCATTTGCAAAGACCATCCCAGAATCAACACACTGATGTCATTGTGTGCATAACAACTGATTTTCACTGACTCGAGGAAGGTAAACTATAACATAGCGTACACTTTCATACCTTGTAAGAGACTGGTTTACATTCCAGAATGACCAATCTTTTGGTTGGATTTCAAAGCAGAAAATGTCACTAATTTAGCAAATTTTCCACTTCTGTGGAGCGTTAATTGTGTAAATGAGTAGTTGAATCCCTGATACAAATATCTATTGTAAAATCCCATGTCAAGGAATATCAAAAAGGGCCAAAATCTGATTATACCGCAATTCATTTTTCTGAGCTGGTACAGAGTAATTGTGCAGTCGTGAGACGTTTCGGCATGCATCTCGCAGACTAATTATGTGATTTTGCACTAACCATTTGCTGGTTGTCAAGTTTTTTTGACGATCATTGAAGGAGTATCATGGGTAGGGAGTGTTTAGTTCAAAGTGGGGCTTGGATATGTGAACTGTAATTGGTTGATGGCTGCACACTACATTTTGATACCTTGTATCTGGTCTCATTGACATGTCATCAGATGTAGCATTTCCAAGTTTGATTCTGTCACTGACTGTAATAAGTTTGGTCAACTGAATTTATTTTTAGTTATGTGGACAGACTGTCTCAAGCTTATGACATTCCTTGTCAAGATTCAACAGGATCCAGTCAACATTTGTTATCTCCCAATAACACATGGAATCAGTTAATAAAAACACTGTAAAACAATTTGCAAGTGATTTATTCTGAAGTTTGAACAAGCAATGTTGCTATTAACCAAATCTCTGGGATACACCCCAATTTCAAGGCTGACAAAAATAATTCAGCGTTTCCAAGATAATGGGACTGTCTGTTCCAACTTTACTTTTAAGGGGTTCTTTCAGTGTTTACCCATCCTAGTGGTCACACTGCAAAAAAGTCCCATACGGAAACATGTCCTGCTGTAAAGCCAAACTGTGCGTGGTGCAAGTTAGTTTGTAAAATGAGCCTGAAAAGCGTCGGGGACATAAAAAACTCTGAATAATTCCTATTGCCAGTCTGAATAAGAGTCAGAAAACACCTTATTTGCAGGGGACGTGTACACTGTGATACTAATGGGTTCGGTGGGGGAATCAAATGCTGGCCTGAGAATCGCAAAATCTTCTCTTCCGACGGACCTATTTGGCATAAAGATTTAAAGGGGGATGGCCCGATTTACGCATATACCATTTTTTCATCTTGAGGTAGAATTACTTTCACACCAAAAACACCCCATTGTGTAAAATTTTGTGCGATATTTCAATCCGTTTTGCATGCAAGAGGTAGAATGGATTTTAATCCCCAATAGAGTACTGTGTAAAATTAATATTGGTCGACCAAAATGGGGACATTTTCGCTCATTATTTCCAAACCCAAACATCATTTAGCCCTTGAGATTCACAGGGTAAATGAGCAAAATAATAGCTTCTTTGATACCACATTTTGACCACTTCCGGTAAATCTGGGGTTCTGGGGCCGAGGCTTTAGTGATTGGGCCATGGACCTTTAAAATTTGACATGTAATGTTATTTTCTTATTAGATCTGGGGGAAATTTTCCCAAAAAATAAGGCAGGTGTCGGCTCTGCGATTTTTGAAAAGTTGAAAAAAAGGCGTTTAATAAGGATGTTAGGGATATTAGACCATATACAGTGAATTCATATAAATTGGACACGCATGTCTTACTGGATTTGGTAAGAAATACAGGCAAATTATAGGTTTCAATATAAAAACCCAAGCTGAACTCTTTCTGATGGGGATACGTTGAAAGATGAGTATTGCACCAGTGAAAAAAATCAGGGCTTTCAACTTTTTATGGGACATCTGATATGTGAAATCTCTCAATGCACCTTTAACTAAAAAAAACAAAAAACAGTTCTAACAAATGACAAATACATGTTATCACATTAAATTTAATCAAAATTGTTCGTTCCTTTAAGTACAAAATGAAAAAGCCTTGAACTACCAAAGGATGCTGATGGTCATAGGAGAGCATATGACAAAGCCACTTGCCTAGTGTCAACAAGGCCTATTTGTACACAACATCCCGCTCCCAATACAGCAATTTAACATTATCACAATACTCATTTCTCTTTCAAATATGGGCATGACACACTTTGCTATGCCTTACGAATTTTTCGGAGATATCTTTGGCAGGTTTCAAATTAAAAGATATTTGTACAAATTTGGCTAAGAATATTTGATACAGGTCAAAACAATCCACTGAAAAAAACACTTCAAACAGGATCCAATCCTGTAAGCTGCAGTTGTTAATATCACTATTACAGAATTAAGAGTATTACTTTTAATGGATGAAGTACCGATAAGTTTTAATGTGTGTAGGTGGGACAGTCTGTCATATCGTCTTTGATTTGGAAATTATCTAGTGTGTTTTTGTGCTTACTCTGTGAGCACAAGAATGTATCATGCAACCAGGCAAATCAGATATTGTAAGAATAAGGTGTACCTCAGCAGATTTGCCAGCCTGAAACTGCTAATATGTTTTCTTAACAACTCACCAGTAATGTCATCTCAAGTGTAGATACTTTTGACAGGTGTAGATTTTCGTAGAAAATTACTTCTGTGTAAAACGGTCATGCCACTATACTATTTTTGTACAGTTGCGGATGCAGCCATTGTTGATATTGATGAAATTGTTCAAGCATTAATTAAGCAGGGTTGGTCGGTAAAAACCGAGCGGTTTTAAACCGCAGGTTTATGCCGCCTATTTTGGCAAAAATTGCAAAAACCTCAATTTTGTTCCCAAAATGCTTTTAAAATTTAAAAAAATTTTAATTTTGGGTTTATCTTCGTAGTCAGATAACTTAAATTGAAGCACAAAATTGGTTGAAAGAACCCTAAACCACAAATATGGCGTTCTTTATTATCAGTTGATCTATACCATTACTTCTGAATACCTTAGTGGAAATGTGGAAAATGGACTGAATATTCAACATAACCTTAAAAATTTGATCTGTAGGTGCAAATAAATTTCAAAACTAAATAGTCAAATAATGATAAAATAGAAAGTGAATCAAATTTGAAAAATAAAATTTGATATGGTAAAAAGGGAAGCAATTAGATTTTTAAAATCCACAGCTAGATTTGAGTTCTGCTGCAGAACTGCTGTGTTTTGAAAAATTGCCACAGTGCCACTTTTCCATTTTATTTTTTTCCATTTTCAAAATGTTTTTCTTTGTTGGTATTTTGAATTGAACAAATTAATAATGCAAGGTTACGTTGAAAGTTTAAAGTGGACTTTAAATTAGTTGACCATACCCTAAAATGCTTTACATGATGACATCAGCCAGTTCTCGGTTTGCCGTTTTAAACCAGTTTATGCCGGTTTAAACCAGGTTTAAACCGTTTTCTGGAAAAAACCAGTTTTTGCCGGCATAAAGCCAACCCTGCAATTAAGTTGTGCAGAACACAAGGTCTTCCAGCGGGGTGGCTATGGTTTGCACTGAACAAATGACCTATATAATAAACACCCACTTTTTAAAAAATTCACACCCGGGGCATTTATACAGACAATACAGTTTATCAATTTTACCTTGCAACTCCATAAATATTTGGCCTTACACCACACACAGGGGAAGACTTTTGACATTGTGAAAAAAGACAAATACGGTACTAGTGGGGGAATTTTGACCTCCCCCAAATGATGCATGACCATGTGCACCTTAGCCTGTGTGGGAATACCAGAAGGATGCTCCCAGAAATGTACTCTTGACTTTCAGAAATGCTTAAAAACCAAGCACCAGTTTCCATTGTTCATGGTAATATTTCTTTGTTCTTTACTCTGATTAAGTTAGAAGGAAAGTGTCCTCTGCTTATGAATATGAAAAATAATCTCCACATTGTACCCTAACTTTAATATTAACAAAATATATCTACTAATGAGAGTATAAAAGATACACATACAGGCTGTCCCCCAAAATGTTAACACTTCAGACAAAAGTAAAAATGGGTTAATTGTTTAATATTCCTTTCAAGCCACTCATGCTTTATCAAAATGAGAGTGCAAAATTAAATTGGTCTGACTTTGCTATAAGCATTTGAAATGAATGAAGTATCCTAAAGCTGCTTGATTTCAGAGCACATCTTTCCACTTCATAAGGACAAAGGTAGATCTTGCTGTGTTATTCTATTGAAGGAAGAGATTCCTTTCCCCATGTTTTACCTAGCGCTCATCATTGAATCTGCCACAGCGGCTCTTCTAACAAGAGAGATGTTGGGTTGAGTTTTTGCCATTGAGGTCCATTCTGAGTCTATTGGGCCTAGTACTAATGCCTTTATTTCCAATTCTGACTGCTTTCCTAGTTCATGAAGGCCTACTATCATAGAATTTTGTTTCTTTGTTGTCATTCATTCTGTGAAATAAATGGCAAATAAAAGCTTGTTTGACTTATAAATTCATACCAAAAAGAGACCAATGCATACTTGTTAACAAAATACCTTTGCCCCAAGTGTTAAAATTTTCATGGGACAGCCTACTTATCAAAATCAAAAGTTATGGCAGTTTATTACCTCAGATATAATACACATTAAAAAATCTGTCATTTGATTGGTGGATACTACATCACATGACCCATAATATATTCTGGATAGTTACCCAATATTTCACGATTATTCTTCTCAACACAAGGAAAAGTTTTTTTTTAGGGAAACTTGTTTTTTCCTGCATGATTGATATGACCCAACCTTTGACACAACAGCGCTCAGACATCGTCACGGAATTTTGCCTCCAAGTAATTTTTCCAATTTTTTTTGTCCAAAATAGAGAATTTTGTATTTCAGCTACCTGGTGAAAATGTATTGGACCAATTACTCAATGATGGCTTATACCACACCCAAATTAGATATGCTATCAATCACCTGGAAGAGCTCAATAAATCTGCATGTTTGTGGTTAAAAAAAAAGTACCAGTACCTCAATAAAAGGAATATTTTTATGTTATATAAAACAAACATTTACTGCTCTTTATTCATAACATTGATATAGTTCAAACACCTTTTGCAGTGACTGGAGAGTGTGGGCCTTCTATTTTCCCCTCAACCTTTCAGTCTTCCCAAATGCAGAAGGCAAATGGTCCTCAGTCACCTTGGATATTCTTTATATTGGCTAACATTACAAAAAGAATGGTTTAGTTACAAAGACTAAATCTTTATACAAGTTAATATATGTTATATAGTCTAACATTATTGTTTGACTTGGGCACCATAATTTTTATTTTCAAAATTTTGTTCACAAAACAGAAGTACAAACAAATTGGAAATATCATTCAAATGTGTATTATTGTCGGTGTGTGTAAGTTACTCACTTGTGGTTTTAAACTTACAACATCAACGTATAAGCCGCTTCGGTTTATAAGCCGCGGCACTCTTCGAAGCCTTTCAAAACAACGTATAAGCCGTGGCTAATATTCTGAAAATAACATTACTGACCAATGTCACCTTGGATGTGACCTTGAGTTCAACCTTCAGTCTATTTTCATTAAATATCCTGAAGCATTACATTTTAGAAATACATAATCTTTAATTACATGTACACCTGCAAAAGATTCTGTCTATGTACATGGATTTCTTCGCATATTTGGAGCAAGGAAAAGTGGAAATGAGCCCCTTTTATTAGATAGGTAAACTGTACTTACAAATTTGACTCTTTTATATCCTTGAGACCATATTAAATCAAACCTGGCCATGACTGCTGTCTTCCTCTCATGCACAAATTTGTTGATAAATTTGTTATGAACTTTTTTGGAAAAATGGGATCAGTAATTTGCAAACAGTCCAAACTTATAATTATGACTAAACTCAAATTTCAGCAATTCAGTCTAAACCACATGTAATTCTAATGAATTTTAAGTTAATAATAATAATTCTGGTTGTACATAGTTCTGTACTCTGTTAGTTGCATCAAATCAAGTTCATTATATTACCAGTTCATAAATTAAAAACAAACACACTATCAATTGTATTTGATCCTCCCATCTGGTTTCAAAAAATTACAGTAAATTAAGAACATTCTGACACCTGTTTGCAACTGTAACAACATGAAAGATAAAAAAACATTGAAATTGGATCTAATACGTCATCATAATGTGAGAACCAATTATCAAGTTATACTTGGAAATTACCTGAACAATTAAAAACAAGCATTTTTAGTTAAATTGACTTGTACCTGAAGTTCATTTTGGTTAAATATGCTAGTTTAAAAACACTTGATGAGTAAAGGTTTCCAATGACTACTGAAGTTTGCATCAGTGTCCAATGAACCAGTATTTTATAAAAGTACTAATGTGATTTATCAGCAATTCCGAATTTTAATTATCAAAACTTATTTCAAGAAATCTACAGCCAAACTAGTTTATACTAATAGCTCATTAAAGGTGCTTGTTCAGATCACCTTTGGGACCGCCCTAATTTACTCAGAAGTAGTATCAATTTTATCAGAAGACCATATTTTTCTCATTGTCGTTGTGAAATTTCAACTTCCAAATCCATTTCTTTCCCAAGATACAGACAAACCTGCCATTTTAATGGTTAACTATTATTATATTACCCTCAAAATTTTGATTAAAATATTTTCTCAATTTTATTTGAGAAAAGATTTCTCACGGGAAAAGTACTTTGTTTACTATAAAAGAGAGAAAGGGGAATACCCTAGTGTTGTTTGTACATGGTGCACCTGTTAGATTGCACAATAGGGGAAGTGGGGAATTCCCCAAGATGTAAACTTAGAAACTGAGTCAACTTGTTTATGCTTTGAGATCAAACATTGCATGATCTGGGGTTTCCCCCATAGAGTTATATATGTAATGTGATGCAATTCAGATGAGGTAATTTATGTGAATTCCAATTGGTCAGCTAGTGCAAGGTTATGTTTATGCATGATGCTGTGGTAATATCTATTTTAAGACTTGGGAACTTTGTGAAGTCAATATATAATGGAGAAGTCTCGGGGCCAGCATCCACCAGTAACAAGTAGCTAGAAGTTCTAGCTAGTTTTAATCTAAAATAATGGTAGATTTTATGCTTCACATAGTGCCAGGATTTATTATATTTTAAATTCCATGTGAGCAAGGTGCTATAATTATTCTACTGTCGTCTTTGAAGCCGAAAGTGCTGGGAATCAAAATAGGATTCCAAATTGTGGACAGATAGAAATCGTGGTGATTATCCTGGACTGATATACTGTGGAATATTAGTGTCGTCGAGGGACTTATTTAACCTTGTCGTCTTGAACTGCTGGACAAAAGTTATCTTCAGGACTGAGAAGATTCTTATGGAATATACCATGTGTGACTTTGCATGCTGTCATTTTGGAGTCTTCGCTGTGAGGACATATCGTTGAACTGCAACGCTTCTTGTGGACATAAGTGGACATTCTTGTGGACAATAAGTATAAACTAATTGTGTGTAATTTTGATATATGTAATATTGTTTTTGGACATACAAATTACAAATCATTAAAATCTGTTATATTATATAAAATTCAGATCACTTGTGCACAAGGCTCATTTATTTGTGTTTGAAAGGTATTTCTGACCTTTGACGTCTACGAGACGTCATAACACTATCAATATTAGCACAGGAGCGAATAGAGCCTAGCAGTGTACATTACTGTTTCTACTATCAAAATCGCAAATTTGTTTCCCACGATACTTAGTGGTAAGTGTACACAAGGTATCAAGCAGAGAGCACGATACACAACAATCAGAACAAGCACCTTTAAAAACAAAGTTAATCAAAATCTATACATCATGAATTGAGGTTATGTGCCATAATATAAAATGTGCTATTATTGCTTTAAGTTACCAAAGTGCTTTATTCAAACTATTTTAAGCCATCAAAATAATTCAACTTTTGAAGGACACAGGGTACATTCAACAAAACTTTGTAAAAGGTTGTAAGTTCACACACACAAATTACAACTTATAAGTTCTGTTATTGATTATTATCAACAAGGTCGCCACAGACTTCAGACTTTTCGACTCCTGGCCCCTGAAGCTAGCTCTGGAAGCTCTGGGGTTTAAAGATGTTATCTGGTGCAAATTGAGTGATATTTCCAACCCTTTATACAACTTTTTCTCTTCCCTTTAAAAAACAAATAAATATTCCCTGACTTTATTTCAAATTTGCTTACTTTTCCATCTGAAAATTCCCTGTCTATTCCTATGGCAACCCTGATTGAAATGCGATTTATAACAAAAACCTGCAATTAATAAATAAATTGAGTGTAAAGTCAAAACAAGTGACAAGTGCTTAAACTTTACAGTCAGTTACTACAATGACATGAAATGCTTTACCATAGTCAAGGACAGAATAAGGCAACCAATTGCGCATCTGACTTAACTTCTGACGGTGCAGAACAAATGTTGTGAAGAATGCTTATTAAAACAGAAAGTTTACTTGAGTTGATGTGTCTGTGACTCAAAAACCGAACTTAAATAGGGCATTTTTTGACATTTTAAATCATATTTTGCTTGAACATGTCCCGCCCATACTACATATTCAAATCAATCAGTCTGCACAGCGCTGATTGACAAACCTTGACATACATACAATTGGTCGCCTAATTTTGTCCCCGACTATAATTTACAAATTACACATTCCCCCCAGAATGTATTGTAAAATGACCTCGACCTCACATCACACCAATGCACGTATGCCATGTGTATCAAATCAAAGATGGTAAATCAAGCAGGCAACAGTGTTACGTTTGAAAAATCTACCTTTGCAGTCAATCTCAACACGGGATCCTCACTTGTTTTTGATCCACTGATCCTCCATTTCTGTAGGATTATTTTCATGGAAATGGCACTGCTGCATAGTTCCATGAACTTAATCAAATACAGGAAGGTGTATAATAAATCAGGTCAACCAGACGTACCTTAGAGAGCAACCAACGTTGCGACCGCAACCTGCGATCTTCAGCTGGGTAATGGTAGTAAAGATGGACCAAGTTACTTCCGGTCACTAAAACCGGAAGTAGGTGTCATCTGGCGAGGAATATCCTTGATGATTCTATCCCAGCCGTGTACCTCTCTAAGGTACGTCTGGTTGACCTGATTTATTATACACCTTCCTGAACTATACCCCAGATGAATGAGAGTTTACACAGTTAATCAAATACAGGTTTGAAATATCTGCAGCCGTCAAAATCGCTTATAAGCATGCGTACTTGCATTAATGTGATGTTATCGATTACAATTTCCTCAAGTCAATTGATTTCTACCACCAAAGATTGTGTGGTGATATTTTGATTATTACACACAAGGTTACTGGCTAGTTTAGTATTCTAGGCAAACCTAATGGTCACTCTATTGAGTATACTATAAACCAATGACAACTTATATAATCACATATATATATTGTAAAACTGAGACCTGTTTAGATTTCAATGCTAGCAAAAATTAATTTACTCATCACCTGAACTTGGTTGTCATCAGTTGCTATCATCAGACACGGATAAGATTGAAGACCTTGGATCATAACGTTGTGGTCACAACATAGTGTCGAATCTGATTTTTTGGTCAAATTGAGTTAATAGTTGATTCTGGTTGCATTTTATGTACTCTTTAATTGTACCCAAAAATAAAAGTGAAATTACATCTCCTAACCAAAATAGCCACAGTCGAATAACACCCATTTGTATAAAATGGGTTTCACAAACAATCAAATACGTATTCGATAGCTTTGCGTGTCCAAATATCTCAAAGCACACAGATAAATTGTGAACGAATACGTATTCCCTGGGACAAAGATTGCTATTTTCAGTGATCAAAATCGATAATAGGTCTATCAAGATTTAAGGCAATCGGTGAAATTTACCTTTCTATACTTCATGAGGGATTGGTCATGTTATTTCACATTTTAATTTTTGTGTTTTAATTATGTTACTTGTACTTATTGAAACCTACGGTTTGTGCGTCGTAAAAAGAATTATCCAAGTTTGTAGTTTTAACATTGTACAAATACACCAAATTTATATATTTTTTTTTGGGGGGGGGGCATAGTGACATTAACCCTCGTATTACCAAAGGGGATGAGTTACCACCCCAGGTAAACTTTCCCTCGGTGCGTAAAAACGTTAAAAACTTTCGTTAAGTCTTCCATAATTATTTCACATCCGTCTGCTTATTTTGGCGAAACAATGTGAAGGTAGCACCGTCACCGAGGTTAGCGTCGAAGTCGATTGGTGGGGAGTGATTCTATTAACTCTATTACCCATTATTGAAAATGCAGCATTCTGATTGGTCAGTTTACTGCCCATTCTGCAATAATGAGCCGCTAATGCATTTTATTATCATTTATTTTCATTAATCAGCATGCAAAATACACATAAATAAGGCATATTAACTTAAAACCTATACAAACAAACAAAATAAAATCAAGTTGTTTTAGTTAAGAGAATAGAAATAACGGTTTTGTAGTATCATCTATGGGCTCATAATGTATCCTCTGGCAGAAAAAAAAAATAAAAATAATGGGCGCCATTATTTAGTTTTTCCGACCTCGGGCACATTATTCGCCTATAAATGATACTGCATTACCCTTTAGTTATTAGTTCATTTGTTTAAATATTGTGTACTGTAATGCTCCTAAAATTATTTATATGTTGATTAAAAACTAGTCATTTTCTATATCATTTGGGGCCAAAACCCGCATGAAAATCCAATATTCTTATCTTTTTTATGCAAAATTTCATTTTTATAACTTGTATGTGTTTCTGTGGAATGACCAAATTTTGCACTTGTGAGCTTTGAACGTCATTGTTACGCCATAAAAAACAGGCCTGTGGAAGCAATAGAAAATGGTGGACCAATGCTTTCAACTGGTACCAACATCGAAATCATCTATTGCTTTATAATATGAATTCTCTGGTTGTTTACCACCCCACCCCTTAGTAAACCGTGTTACAAAAATAGACTTGTAAACATATTGTGAAAGTTTGAATTTCTTTTATGTTAACTTGGATATTCTGCAAACGAAATAATTACTAATATATACATCATTTAAACTCGCCTTTCAGGAACAAATTGATATTTCTTTGGGAAGTTGTTTGTATAAGCGTTAGTGCCGTCTAAAATGTAAAATGTTTAGATTATGTTAGATTTATGAGTATATTACCCATTTAACTGTTAATTCGTTTCAAGTTTGGTATAATATTTTAAGTGTGTACATTACTTTAAAAGATAGGAACTATATATGTAATGAGAAATTTAAGAAAACGAGAAAATATGTTGTATAGACCAAAACCTTTTGAGTTATGAAACATTCCAGTTACATTTTAAATATTTTCTGAGCTCAATTTTTGAACAGTTCTAGCCAATATTTATTGTGTGTTGCAACATGCATACTATTTATTAATTTTTATATTACATGCACTACAATGTTTATGTTCCTTCTAACATATTTTACTCCTGAAATTTATGGGGTTTTTTTCTTCAAAAATGAGTTCAAAGATATTGGCGACTAATTAAAGATATTAATTTTAAGGAGCCAAATTTGTAAGCGGTTGTAATTTTCTGAATTCGTTGGTCATCGTGGTCAGTCTGCGCTATATTTTACAATGAACGATAATGCAACAGCGGGTGCATGTGAATGTTTCCCATTTTAACCGCGTATGGAAGTCGTTTGTATACAAATTTGCATGGTTTGTAACATAAACACAATGCAATAGACATCGTCGTCGTCATCATCATCATCCTCATCATCACCATTGTCGTCGCCAAGCTCGATGTTTCCTTATTTGATCGTTATTGCCACCATCATCACCGCCATCGTTATTCTTATCATCGTTGCAACATCGGCATCATCATTTTAAAATAGTAAAAACCCGTAGCTATAGTAATCTCACCATACAAACATTAGAAATCAACGGGTTTCATGCAGTCGAATACGTATTCGACTTCTTAGAACACAGCGAAACAAACATTTGGGTTTCGACAAACTGTCAAATCACATTCAGTGGCCATTTTGAATAAGAAAACAGTTGTTTCTTGGTATTTTAATACTGCCGTCAGTTAGTAACCATTCATGTCTTTAACATACACCACTTAAAATAGCCATTTCCTTTTATTTCATTTAATTACACACATTCATAAGTAACTCAAACGTTCAAACGCCGTTTTCTCAGAACTAGCATTTATGCTGATTCGACAGTATGCAGAACCCACAACGAAGAGCAATAACAATGGCTGATGACACTTCAGGTCAAGTGAAAGTACTCCTGCTGAATAATTCAATTTTGCTAGTGTTTTAGTCTCAACAGCACTCAGTTTTACATGACAACTTTTTTTAATATATAATCTGTGTCACATATACATGCTACCTGTTAGCAATGTTGAGGAACATACAAATTATGAACCATGTGTGTTCATCTTCCTCCAAACACATTTTCCATTAAAGAGGGACTCCGGAGAGAAAATTAAGAAGGTTCATATTAGATATTGGTGTATTGGACCAAACCAGCAAGTCTGAGCATTAGAGGATATCAGGTTGTAACATTATAACTGGGGTCAAAATAGATTAATATGGCAGTGATGTCGCATCATATTTTGCTGGTTCTCAAAGCGGACGACTTGCAAACTTCACCAAAAAAAAACAAAACTGGGGACGAAATAGATTGATATGGCAGTCAGCGTTTATACATGATACCTACGATTACTGAACAACAATGTTTATTTCTTCACAACCCAATATCCTCTATGCTCGGACTTCCTGGTTTGGTACAATATTCCCATATCTACTATGAACCATATTTTTCTCTCCAGAATCCCTCTTTAACCAATCAATTAAACTTATAATACAAAATAAAAATACTGTTTATCAATCATAATATTGCTATGAATTGCCTGCAAGAATTTCTTTTACAGCATTGCAGAAAGAAGTAGATTTATAACACATAATGTCACATTACCTGCACAAACCCACAAAATGGTGGACTAGAACTTAAAGCAATATTAGCACATTTTTTTGAAGAGCGCCCCAATTTTTCAACAAATTTGAGATTTTCACACGGTTGCATTGGTAACTGGCTAGTAACTATACCTGTGAATGGTTAAGCTCTACAATGTCTATGTGTCGCAAACGAAGGAATTTTGTAACTAGAATAATTAATATCGGGATCCCGATAATAATTCAACGGCTGCTGGAAACGGCCTTCCAATATGAAATAGCTGGGAAATAGCGCCATGTACGTATCTACGCTCATCTATTAGTTGTTTTATTCGTTCAGGCAAGTCAAGTTAGAGGTCATTTTCTTGAGGTGGCACTATTTCATCATGGACGGACATAAACTTAGCATTTCCAGCTCTGCCGTTAAGTACAATCTAGGATCCCAATTCTAATTACAAAAATCACTCATTTTATGATAAATACACATTTTTGAGCATTCTCGTTCGCAGGTTTAGTTTTCTAGACAATTACCAACATAGCTGTGCAAAAATATCAAATTTTAAAAATTGGGGGCGCTCTTAAAAAAATGTGCTAATATTGCTTAATAACTTATCTTAGGGGTCAAATTCCAGTACGATTACAAGTTCTTGGCAAAGGATTTGCTGGTTATTACATTTATACCATTGTCAGTGTTCTCAATGCAGTGAATATTAAACCCCACATTCTACTGACCACAATATTAAAAGCAAACGCATTCAAGTTGCAGAATTCTGCACTGGTGCACCAAGGTGCACCAAGGAGACAACATTTCACCCAAACTCTTCACCTCATGCATTCAAGATGCCATCATAAAGGAGATTAACTGGAAGGAAGAGGACTCCAACATTGATGGTGAAAATCTCCTCACCTGAGCTTGCCGACGATATTATTCCCGATTGCCAAGTCACCAGAGGAATCGGAAAGCATGCTAAATGACATGCACAGCACCAGCAAAACCTGTCGGACTTCGAATGATGTGGGGAAACCACAGTGAGTTTATGATCCACCAGGAATCAAGTTAACTGTAGACGGGAAAGTCATTGAAGGAGGTCACAGCTACATCTCCTTTGGGAGACAAGTGATGCTTGATGGTGCTTATTGCCTGAGATCAGAAGGAGAATGGGACTAGGCTGGGCAGCATTTGCAAAGTGGAAAACATCATGAAAAATAAGAAGACAAGTATGGGAGTTAAAGAGAAAGGTGTTCAATGAGAAATTCTCCTGTTATGGACATACGGCAGTGCAACGTGGTTTGAATAACACCACGATGGGTATGCGTGCAGTTGCACAGAGAAAGATGGAGCGAATCATGCTTGGCACCAGACTCCAAGATAAATAGAGAAACTGCTGGATCCGATCACAGACAGCAGTTACTGATATTATCAGAACTGGCATTAGGAGTCCAAACAATAGTGTGGGGCAGGGAGGCTACACATGTTTGCAAATACAGATTGACAGAAAAAGGAGAAACAGGGTACCTGACCAACCAGAACATTGCCCACAGAGAGATGGACCCCTCCTCGTGGCGTCACGACTGACCAGAAAGCCACAGTACGTCCAAAAAACTCAATGATCACAGACGAATGACGAAAATAACCAGGCTGAGCTGTCCAACTTGGACAAGATGGCCAAAGATAGGAGATTTGTGGAGCACTCTAGGCGGGGGTTCCTGCATCGGGAGTGATCAAAGCCGGGATATGGATATGGCACCAAGGTGGATAAACTGATGTATGCAGAACACACTGCCTCACTATATCCATGGGAGTATACTTTGACGTATAGCAGCCGAATTGTGTGAGTTAGCAAATAGAATTAAAGTCCCTATCATTATTGTCTTCAATGTCAATAACACACTGCCCTCATTTTGGTTTGAAGTTTTGAGTTTGTTGTCATATGAAAGGTCAAAATCAGATTTTTTGCATGTCTGTTACAAGCTACAGACTCTCCTAACATACCCTTCAAATGATAGGACCCAAAGCATCCTAATAAGACAAATCAATTTTATCTTTATTTGTCCGTACGGACACTTACTCCAACACATAATTGAATGGAGATTTGTATCTTTGAACACTGCGGGTTTCTTCGTTTTTGCCAATCTCAGTTGGAAAAGTACCTTATGAGAATTCGACAGACTTCTTCACTTTTAAGCTATTTCCTACAAATTTCAAATATTTTGACTCTTTCAAGATAATCACTGATAGTGTCTTTAAGTTAAACCATAACAGTTGTGCTCAGGTTAGTGTGTTAGAGACTATAGATCAGGGTTTTAAGGTTTTAGTTAAGGTTATGAGTACAGCATTATTGACCGATACATAGTCCCCCCCCCCCCCCCCCCCCCCCCCCCCCCCCCCATACCATTTCCAAAATGACAGCTTCGAATGCAATAAGTATCTGTTTTCACACAAAACCGTAATATTTGTTGTTGAATAATGATAGCACATTCGCAAGTAAGAGCAAAATAAACTTTCAATTTGGAAATTGGCTGATCGTGGCTTTAAGAACTGTAATTAAAACAACGCACCTATGTACAACATAGCAACCCTGCACAGTAGCTACATTTCAACAAAATGGACCTTCACTGCTGTAATCTGTGGGAAACTGGTTACCACTTTGGAGTCATTTTTAAACAATGAACACTGAAGTCAATGTAGTACTGACAAAAAGTTCGGCATTCAGTCCAAAAACAGCTAAGACTTATTGATTTGTGGTCATTTTTTGAACCCTCAACACTAGAAACTGACACCAATTATGCAAAATACCCCTAGCCTCCACTTAATGCAGCTTGCCCGTGCAGCTGAAAAACTGAATGTCTAGATACAGTCATAATTAGCTAGAAAACTTCTATTCCTGATCTTCATTCATCATCAATAATTAGCAGACTTCTGTTCCTCAACCTTCATTTCAAATCCATATTAGCTACAACTTCTATTCCTGGATCTGTTTTCACCACTTTGATTTCACACTGCTTCTTCTATTCCATATTACCGGCCCTAACATAACTCTAGTAACTATTTATATTAGTATTAATTACTGTCTTTTGGATAAACACACAAATTGGGAGGGGCTGTGATGCTTTCTTTTCAGTTCACACCTATATGTGGCACAGTATGATCCATTCATGCTAGGGATTGTTAAAGGAAATACACAGTAAAATAGGAAGCTAAAAACAATAAAAACTGAAAATGGTACTTTCATTTAACCAACCCTCATTTTTCCTTAATCCCTTACTGTTTGCTAAGTCAATTCTTCTCCAGATGGTATTTGAATCAATCCCACCCACAATTCGCCAGTTTGAGGAAATTATTCCCCCTCAATTGGGTCATATGAGCCACAAAATCCTATTCTTAACTACAACAAACCCCAACGGGTATGTCTACTTCTATCGCAGTGGTACGTACAGCTGGCCCCTACACCACCAATCCGCTGTCTCTTTCTGGCCTGCATGTCATCAAAGAACTTATCGATGTCCTCCCTCTTTACCACCTTGCCCTGGTCAGCGAAGTCTTTAAGATAGCTGGTCAACTCAGCCTTTAGATCATTAAACCCTTGAAAAAGAGAGAACACATATTAAATAAGTGTGTGGTATTAATAATAGATATTGTTGTAACCAGAATAATTGGATTTCATTTCATGCAATTTCTGTTGATTTACTCATGATTCCAAAGCAAAACACCACTAATTTCTTTTCTCAAATTAAGGTAGCCAAAATAGGAACAGCAGTCCTAAAGTCTCTGCTTTAAGAACCAAGCAAAGAAATCCAAAGCGAATTTTGCGCCTTACCATGTAACATCTCCACCTGTTGGATCCTGTTCATATTGGATAGGGCCTGCATGCCTTGTTCATATTGTGATGATGGAACTAGCCTGCCTGGACAATCCCCTTTGTTCATACGCAAGACTGAATCAGATTCATTCACAAGAAAGGCCCATGACTTCTCTTCATACATACTCTGCAGTATAAACGGAAAATAAAAAAAAAAGGGACGGAGTTCAATTAGATCCTCGCAACCAGGACTTTTCGCAGCAGCCATTTCTTACCAAATTGTAAATGCTGCATTCATTGTATCTCCAATGTGAATTGGAATCTAAATTTACAGAGCCTATTAATTACATACCCACATATAGTACACAAACATATTCAGAACATACACATAAATCCCATCCATCCTTCCATACCTTATATATATGCGCGCACACAACACATGCACACACACATACACACTTACTGACTCACACACCAGAACCTGATTAATACTAGCTACCAAGAAACACACAGCAAATTAGCAATATGTACTGCGATGCCCACCCCACACGACCATTAACTATCAAACCAGGAAAATGCACTAACTCCAATATGCAGACCCCTGTATGTGTTTAAGCAGGATCTTAAATAAAATCGGGATAGGACACTCAATCAAGAGATTGGAGCCATACGGCAGAAATCCTGCATGAAATCTGTAGCTTTATAGTCACCAGTCGTCCCGTAGCGCTATTACGCTACGTCATCCCCGGTCAACGTCATGCTGCATAATTATTACGGCATGCTGCATAAATTATAGCTAATTAGGTACTTAGCGAAAATGGTGGCGCTAATCACCATCGATTATCGAAATCGTCTATGGGCATTTGTACACAGTGTCACCCACCTGGTTTAAGTCATTTGCTATCTACCACTGGATATCGCTAGAACATGTGACCATCTAATGGTTCCACATCCTTCCATATTGGGTGTAATTGCCAGTGTAAACAAATGCACACACAAACATCATACGCTGCAGCCATAGGTCTTTCCAAGTTTAACCGGACAAGTCTAAAAATGCGTGCGCCCAATTGCTCAACTTACAACATTCACATGTCACAATTACTCTCTCCAACCAGAGGCCAGAAGAGTCGCATGCTCTCCTCTGTACACTCCCTGGCTTCCAACTCTTCAATTTGCCATTTGCTGTCCAAGTTGCTCATCTGAGAATCCTCGTCCTCCTTCAACGTCTCGCCATTCCTTACCGGCAGGTCCGTCGCCTCTTTAGCATGATGTCATTGTTATTTGGTAACTATTTGTTTATCCTTCCTTCCTGAGTTTCTGTTGTTGATCCTTTTGTGTTCTACTGGCTTGGGAGTTGTGGTTGGTGTTTCAGGCTTATCACCAATTATTTAAATCGACTTTGCCTGTTGATGTGGCGATTTTGTTCAACACTGACTCATGTCTATATCATATTTGAGTGGACTTTTGTGGCAGTACTGCACGGTATCTTCAGCGGTTTGTGAATTTTCATCCACATTTTCTTTAATGTCCTTCGGTGACTTCTCTGATTCTTTGGATTTTGAGTTGATGACTGGAATTTGGGCAGGATCCGAATGGAAGATAAGGATTTAACTTGTATTATTTAAGTTAGATACACTTTCCTTTCCAAAGCCATAAAGAGCTGAAAAAACATCAAGTACAAATCAAACATTTAAAGTACCTCTACCTGAAAGACTGCCATATATTCCACAAGGAATGAACAGAGGTCGGAATTAAAGCAATTTACTTGGTAATAAATCTATCGGCACTATATAATGAAATATCCCAAATAAAACGTAACAGATGGTTTTCATGGCCATTGGAGTATATTCCTTTCGAACAAAATCTATATTTATCCGACAAAATGTAACAGCTGTCAGCAATCAGTTGAAGCTACCAGTTTTTTCCCGTGGTATAGTTACACGCCGCATGCATAACCGAACGAAGCCAGCGAAAATATATCATTAGATGAATGAGACTCTTGCGGGCTCTTGGTCTAACCGACACAATACCACCATTCTGAGGCACCGGTTTAACAGAAGTTGTATCCCGAATGCACGTTTTAGAGAACATGCCATCCCATAAGGCAAATACAATAGCTCACTGAATTGGTTGATTCTGTAGTCTGTTATGTCGCTTATCAACATTTCAATGGGAACAATGGATTTGTATACTGACCGGCTCTTCCCACCTGCTGGGCTTTTTTTCGGATGACCAATTATGGCACAGTGCTTCAATACGAAGCCCAGGGTTTCAATCCATTGTATAGAGATCAGTGTCGAAAACCACTAATGCGCGGTTCAGCTACGTACTTTTCATTGTACCGGAGTCGCGCTTCTTTGTATGAGTAGAGTTTCATAATTGACTTTAAAAACTATATTTTCAAGAATCCCAGCTCATTTATAAAAATTAGGCAATAAATGTATACCATTCTTGATGAAATTTCTATATTTTAAGGAAAATGTTAATTTAAAAGCTGTTGTTTTAATTCCAATGTAACGTAATGCGATAGTCTTTCATACGGCCAGAACTGACTAACCACCGATCATCTTTCAATTGGTGTCGTGAAAGACTTAAACATGGCATGTGGCAAAACGATAGCATAAATAATCAAAGTGGCGGCTTCTTAAATCGTCTAATGCTTCGGAAAGTTAGCGTGAAAATGATGTTTCTTCGCAAGGAATACTCCGGTGACCATGAGCAAACCATCTGATACGTCAATTTAGGGATATCTTATATATGGCCGATAGATTTATACCCAATAAAAATTCCTTTAACATTTAAAGTGAGATATAGGTGCATTTCATGATTTTAGATCATCTCTCTTTATGTTTTGGTATAGTCCAAGAAACAACTAGGAACTAGGAAATTTCGCGGTTCTCGGCTTCGCACTGGCTATATTAAAAGAATATGAGTGGTGAATTTCGGCGAACGGACCCCTACACAGTGAAAGCTGGTAGTGCCTAGTGACAAGTGTACTACTTTCTAGCAATGGAGCAACCAATTTATCAAAGTTTCTGAAATCAGATGTGAACAGACCTAAGAATAAACCAATAGTATAAGATATGAGTTGGGGTTAAAAATTGGTGTGAGCATGAAAGAAAAGCAAAGTACCGCTACAACACGTAATATTTCTAATATATTTGTTTTCATTACTAATATACTTGATGAGGAAGCTATGCAGTAATGTGTCAATTTACAAAAAAAACATACATTATGGTCGTTGGGACCATTGGGGGGTCCGTCGGCCCGGTTTTCGGAATGGGGCCAAAGAGTCACTGAGGTCCCCAAGGTCACATGAGATCAAGGCCACCAAGGTCACATGAGGTCACCAATGGTCACATGAGGTCACAAAAGGTAACCATGAGGACACTAAGGTCACCTGAGGTCACCAAGGTTCCAAATGAAGGGTCACCACAGGAACATGAGGTCACCAAGGCAACATGAGGACACCAAGGTTACACCAGGACACATGTGGGTTCATGTGGGTTGACAAGGCACATTAGCCACAAAGGTCACTGGGTCACCAAGGTCACCTTCCGATGCACCTAAGTGCCCTCCCCGACACACCCACCCCCTCCTTGACGAAGCCCAACCCAACCCCTCCCAGATGCATGACTTGTAAATGGGACCAAAGGTGCAGGAGGGCCAAAGGTCACTGAGGTCAACCAGGGGGGAGTCCCATGAGGTCACCAAGGTCCCATGGGTCACCAGTCGGTCACATGAGGTCACCAGGTAACATGAGTCACATGGTTCCCATGAGGTCTACAACAGGTCACACGGGGTCATGAAGGTGACATGGGGTTATGAAGGTTCACATGGGGTCACCCCACCCTACCCTACGTACCCCACCCCGCCCCTCCCTGGTGTACCCCACCCCCACCCCAAACCCCCACCTGGCGCACCCCCCCCCCTCAAACCCCACTCTTCCCCTTATCCAACAACCCACCTTCCCCTCAATATGATTCACACACAAGATGTTATGGCATAGCAGTTAAACAGACACAACAAGGCTGTGACTGAATCACTGGTACCGCCCGCGAGTCCGCGCACGGTGTAGAAGTAACCGTTGTCCGGAGTACTAATAGTCCGGGAACAATTGCGAACAATAGGCAACGATTCAGTTGACGCTGTACGCAACATTAGTTTCACGCCCCTTAATCGTTATCGTCTATGGAGCCCCGGAATATGGATCATACCGTCGGACTATATCTGCTTCACACCGAGGCTTCAAATCTCACACGGGATACCCGGTTGTGTGACAAAAGAAGCAGGTGGTATATTGATTACTAGTACTCTACTCACAATGCTATTCAGTCTTCATTGGATTTCAATCATCATGATCACAAACCAATTTCACTGCATAGTAAGGAATCGCGGTTATTCTGAACATTCATGCTGCATAAATATGCATGTCATACGACGACGCTGTGCAATGTGAGTGAAAACCAACAAAACCAGCGGATTAGTTGCAAGAAGTGCAATCTTGATCCGTTACCATCAGATTGCCATGTTCCGCCAGACGAGGGCGGGCCAAGCCTCAAATAATACAGCAAACTCATAAAAGCATCAAATAACGCCCTTGTCCGTTATTATAAATCAGAAATAAAACCTTTACTAGTGGTTGTTCTCAGCAGTTTTGATATAAGTAAATATTACTTCGAAACACACAAAAAAAACAATTTGATTTTTTTGCTAAATATTTTGTGTTAGGCCTACGTGTTAACCAATGACGATGTCTAAATTTAGGATTCTTACCCGCTACCGCTATGCCCTCAGTCTTTGACCCCGGTAACTTGATAAGATACATTTGGCTAAATTCTGGCTTGTGGTTAGAATGGATCCACCCGCAAAGGTAACTGATGCGCACATGGGATTCCGGTTTAATTAGAGACAGCATCCTGAACATGGAACAAGGGCAGGAGTGTTGTTTTTGTACATGAAAACATTACTATGCATTATTAATACCTGCGTAATAGGGTGATCCAATCCAAGTATTATTCCTAAATACGCGCGCGACGTCGCCGGTCATTGTGAGAGACAATGACTCTCACAATGGACTCCTGCGAGTGACGTAAGCTGGTAAATGAAATTGATTGGGCCACGAAGATGGATGACATTGCTAAAACATTGATCGTTGATTTCCAACAATTCAAAATAACAACCAACTTTGAGCCAATAAAAAAGCACATATTATAAATTTTCAGTTCACCTCCATTGAGACAAAAACCTTAGTACATTAAACAAACTTGAATATAGCGAAATTTAATATGAAAGGTATAAAAAAAAGATTTTCTAACCATGCATGCCCACGTAAGCTGGTTGACTACTGACCGGAGGCTGACTGATGCCCACATGCCGGTATATGGACATGGTATCCCGGCATGGTATCCGCGGTGCACCGATTACAACATTCCGTTCATTTTCGGACATTTAAACAAAACTGGATGAAGACGATCAAACATTACGAGCCCATCATGTCATTTTTAGCTTAGGGGAATTTAATCGAAGGTCTCGGAGGGCTCGGAAACTAAATGAGCAAAAAAGTCATGCCATGATACCGTATACATGATCATGATGTAGGCAATTGGTATCACGCACGCGGTCATGTCTCATGATCATGTGAGCATCGGGTCATGGTCTAGCCGATGACATCCCCGGGGACCGTTCCCAGGGCAGTGAGTCTTTTCAAGAGTAAACACAAGACGACATGTGTACTTTCCCACAAAAAAAGACATTACAAAATCGTGCTTGAAACAATGAAACGCCGCTTTTTGCGAATCGAGTATTGTACAGCACAACGCAACTTGCAAGAGAGATCATTAAGTAATAGCAAACAAGTTCACATCGTGCATGTTGGGATTTCCCCATAGGTCCCCCTGGATTGGGGGGGGGGGGGAAGGTGGAGGTAGTAGAAATAAAAATAGGAAATGATTACCAATACAAAGATAAATAAACTAACCAAATAAAGGAAATAACAAAGAAATAAACCATTGAATAAATAAAACAGGAAAATAAGTAAACAGAAGAAATAAAAATGAATAAACAATAAACAAAACAAAGACACAAATAAAACAAATGAAGTCAACAAATATTTACAAAAAATAAATACAAATAACAAAGGCAATTCACAAATGGAAAAAGAAATAAAATTATATAAAAATTGTAAATACACAAAGTGGATAAATGAACAAAGATAAATACAAAAATATGGATAATTAATTTGCTGAAATAAACTAAATGAAAATACATAAGTAGACCAAGACATACGATGGACAAATGACAAAAAAATACACAAACAAATGAATGTACAAAGATTAAAACAAAAAATAAATACAAATAACCAATGCAAATTCACAATGGAAAAATGAAGAACTTATTATAAAAAATGTAAAACACAAAGGGATAAATGAACAAAATAAATACCAAAAATGAAAAAATTGTAATGGATAATTTGAATGAATAAACCAAAATTTAATAAATAGACAAAGATAAAAAAAATTTAAATAGCAAAATAGATGAAACCAAATGACAAATAAAAATTAATTAAAAAATCAAATTAAAAAAAAGGATGAATGAAAATAAATGTTTACAAATTAAATACAATATTGTGAAAACGCAACGTTAGAAACATACATAGCCCTGGTGGTTATAACATGATTATTCCTAAGGAAATTTTCATTCGTTCATTTACCATGACTGAGAATCTCAAACTCTGCAGGTCTGACCCGCGGTCATTAAAACCATGTAAACAGTGCAAATATTAAATGTTTTGGAATGCTGCTAACAAATCATGCGTTAAATTACACAAGTGACTCTTGTTTGGGTTTTTATAAAGAGGCCGGGAACTTGAAATCACAACAGATAGGGCCGACCAAAGAGGTTCTATAAGATAGGAGGCAAAACGTTAGTAATCTTAGAAATTCACCGTCTCGCATGTTTTTGCCGACCACCACCCAAAGAAAATTAGAGAAAATTACCAACAATAGAAAGAAATGGCTGCCTCCGCTTCTTCCACATTACTGTGGGTGCCGCTTTGAATATACCCTATTGGTTAGTGATAAAAAATTAATGTATGTGTTGAGGTGGCCAGGTGTGGAATAATAGCGTAACTGGATCAGTGTGGGCTCCAGATACTCTTTTTTCTACATAAGCAAGGCGCGCTTAGGTGCAAAAGATGTATTCATTGAGGCGGTTTATTTAAATCAAGACGACTGATGTGTCATTTCATTCGTATGTGTGGCCATGGGTAGGACAAAATTTTACCACCCAATAGCACCCAAATCCACCAACTGATATTTTGGCGGATGTGGTACGAATTGACATTATGTATGTATACAAGCACCCAAACTGATAATTATTATTCCGTGCAATATTCAACATGTCAGCCGCCAGCAAGGACGACTGGTTTTGAATGCGTTTCACCCCCTTGAGTGGACGGTATATGTGGTATTCACTGGTTATGGGATGCGTGGGACAGCTCATCTACTATGGCCATGCATCATGTGCATGACTGTGACACCGATTCCGTAGTAGTTTAGGGATAACAGCGAAAAGTTTAGGTGAAACACTTGAAAATAGTCTTACCGTACAATTCAGTGGTATAATTTGAATATGCTCCGACGCTGTGTTACCTTTGTTACCAGTCTGAAAACAAATAATTCCAGCCGCAAATTCAAGAAACCAAAGGACTCCCGATTCACTGTCAAATGACCATTGTCAGAGCAAAGAACCCGGCCCGCTGTAAATTGTGATGAGTGATGCATGATCATACTTCCATACTGAGCACAAAATCTGCATTTAGTCCAAGCAATCAGATCCGAGAGTACCCAGGGTGGTTTAACTAACGCCAGTTGTATTTAATGTGATATCAACAGCCAAAAAGTGTATAAATCCAGCTCTGAAACAGCGGAACATGGCGAAACATTCATTCCCACACTTTCAGTTTTGACACCGAAATGCCCCTGAACAGGGATTACAAAAAGTTTAATGCACTTTTCTGATTGAGTCAAAACTTTTCTGGGATAGATGACGTATTATTTACGGGGATTCCCTGGAGACTTTACTATTATATTCGAGGGAGGCGGCTATCAAAAATAAAATTAACTAGAGTTTCAGTGAAGAGATTTATTTTGTGCTATGAAACTCGGTTATAATACAATAATAACTTTGCATCATCCTTTTTTCGGTCATGGGGGAAATCTTTGGTGTTGGGCCTCGGTATTTGGCCTCGGGAGCTGACGCTCCCTCAGAAAAATACCTCGGCCAAAACCAAAACACCAAGATTTCACACAATGACCTCAAAAAAGATAGTGCGCTGTTATTATGGTCTAAATTCATTTAAAGATTCAAGATCAATCAATTGTAGAGTACTGGTGAGCTGCCCCCCTCATCAATGCCACTCCCTGTTGTATTTTGTATCGCTAAGCTTAGTTGTAATTAACTAGTACAGGGAACGTTTACGTCGTTTTTTGACATGGTCGTCGGCAATGGGGGTGATTGAGGGCGATTCGTAAAATTAATGTGATTCGTAAATGTGAAATGCAAAAAAGATTTGATAAGATGTCTGACATGCCCGAAGTTTCAGTATGACTCCGTTGTATAGCTATAATACTCTGCAACATCTAAAAGTGTCATACGGTCAGAAGTAATAACTATACGAATAGCGTACCGTAGGCATGTGGTATGATAGCACTCGCTGTAATCAATCTGTGCAATGTTGACTCCCGTGTTGAATGTGTTCTACTGCAACCCTCACTCCGTGCATAACAGAAGGTATTTGCATGTGAATTCCAAATCCCATCATGACTACGAGGGCGGAGAGTAAGATCGTGCATATTAAATTAGCTAGCCTATAGTGCCGTAAGGCACCGTGGGAAAATGTTGATGTTACGCCCGAGCCACAATAATTGCAGTTTTGTACTTTCGAAGTCTGTGAGACAGACTACACCGTGAGAAGTACTTACTGGACCGCCGTATTATTGCAGAGAAGATCTGTCGAGGTTATTATTCTCGGTGATACCCTTGAATAGACGAGCTTACAAACACCATTCATCATGATAGGAAGACCCACAAAGGAGCGGGACTCGATCGTTGTCTAATAGACCCAGGGAAGAAAAAAACGAGAATCTTTGCCAAATGCCAGACCTGGCAGGGGCGTAATCTAATGCACGGCGCATAGTCGTAACATCCACGGAAATATTACCAAGTTCATCAATTTCCCTCCAATGCTAAAAGATCCAAGCCCGAAAACCGCTCCGAGCGGCCAAACACACCACCCCGATTTAGGGATATTGCTCTATTCAAGACTTGTCCACCATATCCATCCCTACCCATACCAAATTTAATAGGACAGTACGATCAAAAAGAGGCACTGATAGTGTCACACATACGAAATCGAGATTCGCCCACATGGATAACACCCTCGCTGCGCTTAGAGCGCGAGGGTGAAAAAAAAACTAAACAATTTGTGACACACACATCCCCACACACACACACATACAAACGACACAACGGATGCTAAGTGGTCTGCCAGCTATAGTTGGCGGCCCCACAAAAGTTGAAGACAAAATTGGTCATTCAGCGAAGAAGTGTGGAATTTGTAATTTTTACTTTCCATTTGTTTATTTAAACAATTTTGATGAGTAAAAAGGCATAGAAGGTCATACAAACAGGCATTAAACTCGTTTATGGGGTGTCTCTTGAAAGTGACATTGAAGGGGGGGGGGGGACTTGGAATAAGTTAGGGTTTCACAACCTATTCTTATAAAAATCACGAGTGTTGGGCATGTACAGTGAACCTCCTGCACATACGGACCAATGTCTCAACGTTCCCTCCAAAGGATGGGATATCTTTCTGGTTTCTTTGATTTGTTTTTCCAAGGCCAAATGAACCTAAGGAAAGCAGAATTCTAGTTTTTGTGAAGTTTCTATAAAAAATCAAATCCAAAATTTAGTACCCATTAAATCCCAGCAAGTGGCCCTACCCCGTTTTGAACCAAGGGACCTCAGCACTAAAGGCGAATATCCTAACCAGTGTACCACTCTCCCCCCTTTATTTTTAAGAACCAAGCTATAAGCAAGTATGTATACATGGCATATGCCAGGTTTTTATGACGTAAAAAGAAATCCCAAGATATGTGATGTGGCTAGGTCAAAGGCAACAGAAGTGTGGATCATGAAATGCACCCTTATCATGATCATCACATTAACAAAAACTAACAGACACAAACCTCTTTACTGGCAGTATTGGTGTCACTTTCCTTTTCTAATTTCTTTCTTATCTCCTACAACCGCACTCTCTGTGTTCCCTTCAACATCCACTGAATCGGTTGTTTCTTCCTTCACTATTTTGGTTTCTGGGAAAAGGATTAAAAGCTGTAGTTTAACATATCAGAGAATACTTGCCTATTAATCAACCCTAACCCGTCCGATAGTCAATGGAAATCATTCAAAATTTCCAAGGGTCGCCAATTGATTCTCATTGACTCTCTGACGTCAGAAACTATTTCTTTCACCTGAAATGATTCTCATTGATCCTCGGACGTAGTCCCATAAAACACCCCATTGACTCTGGTTGATTCTCGGCCACTTCCCTGCAGGAGAAGTTGAAAACCAAAGATTCTCATTGACTCTGAGACGTCCACGCACGTAAATATGAATTTACGTCGCATGTTGTATCCCACAATGCACCGCCTACCCGACGTCCCATGGGGTTTTCCCCCACTGTGGGCTTATTCGGGCCCTCCGAATTTAGCAGATGTGTCAAGGTCAACTTTGCACACCCGGAAGTAGAGCGTACATTCCGGTCATTGATTCTCATTGATTCTCGGACCGTTTGCTGGCAGAAGATGTTGGAATCAAATCATTTCACTGAGATTCAGCCGTTATTCGGCAGACCCACCATGATTTGGTTGACTTCCTGACGTTTTGCCGGCAGAACACCCAATGATTTCTGTTGACTTTCGGCCGTGAACGACTTTACGCCAGTTATTCACTGCGGGGAAATGTCCAAAGTCACGAAAGTCAACAGATGACTCTGATTGACTCTTAGATTGTATGTCAAACGCGCACGATGGATCGATTTTTCATTGACTCTCGGACGTTATGGGGGAAAGCCCTGGGACGTCTTAGGGTTAATATTTGTGTGTGTGGAATGTGTGTGTGCATGCGCATACCATTTGTGCTTTAGCCAAAAAAGATGTCGCCTCAGAAGACCGCCTGCAACTGATAGCTTTTTAAATTGCTTTGGTGTTTTTAGTTATCACAGGAAAATGTGGAAAAAATGGCTGCAAAGTAGCCACCTTTAATAAAGTTGGTGAATATGCCATAAAGAAGAAATGGTGTCCAGCGCATTTCACCTTCTTGACAATAAAAGTGCCTTTCACTTACGTTTTTTTATTTTTGGTCTTTTTGTTCTGAGACAACTCTTTGAAGGCTCTATAGTACATGTGGAACTGTATTTTTGTGAAAATTTCATATACAATCTTGCAACCAAGGTTTTTCTAAATCAAATTTGTATGAGGATCCAAAAAATAATGGGTGGCATTTTTTAAAATGTGTTCTTGGATGAATTCTAGGGGGGCAAAGTTACACTGTTATACCAGGGGGAAAATATAAAAGGGAGCAAAATGTGTTTTAAAGTATAACATCATGTTCAGTACCTTTCAAGGATTGCAGAAAGTATAGGTTGCCCTACCTGAGTGTTATAGTACAAGAGTTACAAGGTAAAATGCGTTCAAGGTCACACTGGGGGTAAAATTTCAGATTCATCGGTTTGTTCTAAAAATGGTGCCAAATTGTTCGTCTTACTGTAGAGAAGCGAAAATATAAAGGTTGCGTTGTCAAGGCCGTTTGATAATATTAGAGGGCCAAATATGGCCGTGGTCCAAAGGGAGATCATTAGTCATACCTGTAAAAGTCTCACTTGAAAGTTGAAACAGAATCTATATACATTTTTTCTTTAGGATGACCCAATGAACGATTTTAAAACCAGTTTCAACAAAATCGGACCATTCTATGGAATAATGACCTTGAACTTTCATGAGCTTAGGTTTACTAAAACAATAGGTCGTAAATATGGCAAATTATGTATTTTTTAGAAACTGTGAGCAGCACGAACAGATGGTTAAATTTTAAACAAGTTTTTAACCACGTTTATTGTTTACCTGTACAAATTTGCCCCCTTATAAAACACCCAAGAACACATTTTATTAAAACTGCACCCATGATTTCAGATTCTCATGAAATTCTGTATTGGAAAAACATTGGTGTCAAAATTGTATATGAAAAAAAACTAAACTAAAACATCCATTACATTTCCCCATATACTATAATGTGCATTTTAAACATAAGTTTTGTAACAAAGCAAAGCAGGTAATCATGATCATCATGACCCCTTCCTTATTAACAATACGAATGACCGACAGTAACATTAAACAACCCCGCCAGATGGTAGTATCACATTTGTTGATCGCCAAATGTATTCTCACTGCGCTTACTATGTATTACCCGATCAGTTCCCTGGAAAGTTACGGAAAATTATCCCGGAAAATAAGAAAAAAACAAGGCGGTCTCGAACCACAAAGGTCCCCCGCCCGTCGCGATAGTAAATGGAGGGAAATATAATTTTAAGATCACAGGAGAATTGTGATGGAAATAAGTGGTTCTCAAAGTCAACCACTGAGGCTGCTGCATAGCAGTGGCATTGACGGTATCAAATGTTATACATTGACCATACAACTATTTGTAGTTAATTGACCATAGATGGACCATACTTGACCTTGAAATGACCTCACACTTTTCGGTTTAGAAATGTGGACCACATCCACAAAGTTTCATGGCCATACACCACATTGTTGAGTTAGTTGACCTGAATACCCCCACGACCTTGAAATGACCTTCAAAAATGGGTCACATTACAGCACTTTTACAATCCCAGCCAATGCCTATTTGAGATGCATCTATGTTACGAAGACGACACCCACACTGCTAGATCCAGAGATATTGCTTGGGACACACACACGCACACATGGACGCAGGGCATTCCTATAGTCCCCCTTTGCCAACTGAAGTTGGCAAAAGTGGGGGGACTATTAAAATGCAAATGCCTTGATGAAAAGCTAGGTATTTCAGGTTACCCAACTTGAAAAGCAAATGTTGAGAGTCACATGAATGTATTCCTGTGTACATAAACACTGTACAATAAGTGTGTGAGAACACCATGTCATGACATCACTTTCAACTGCAGATGCAAATGAGTATCATGCATGGTAGGATCATGGTCTTTTACACCCATATTATTCAAAACATCATATAGTTATTGTTCAGCTCATATCTATGGATAATGTTTTTTCAGTTTTGCACAGACAGTATAGAAAATCACCCATAAAGCACACGGTTATGTTCAATTTCAGAAGACTTTTTTTTAAATCACACAATATGTTACCTCACTTCTTACCTAGACTATGAACCGAATAGGCCCACAGGAAGTCAATTTTTTCATACATGCAACAGCATACCCATTCTTGATAGTCTCATTATCGGGGACGTTCAAAAACTACTACACCCCCCCCCTGCTACACACATATTAAAGAAGAAAAAAATGTTACCAAATTCCCTATTAAATCAAAATGAATATAAAACAATAAATTTGTACTCTTCCCATTCATGTTATTTTTTCATGCTAAATTAGTGGAAACCCCATTTGTGGAATCAATGTGACAAAATTTGGCAAAAACAGAAGGCAATCAGTGACATACACACAAACACAAGAACACAACAGTTTTGGACATTACCAATATTTGGGCAATAGTTCTCAAATAGAACTACGTACCATAGGAATAGAGCAAAGGTCAGCAATGCTAAACATTAAGGCCGACTCAGAGAGTTTCCCGATGAGGGTGCACTCAATTCAAACAAATTGTGTTTTTGCTAGTACATATCTAGTCCTATAATAATCATTGTGTGAAATAATTTAGCTCAAATTGAAGTCTTCATATAGAAAATCAAAAACAATGGTTATAAAATCGGATCCGGAATGTTTGTTTTACACAGATCCTATGGCACTGTTATCTAACATATATGTGTAGGACTGAAAAACAAAAAATCTGATTCATCTCTAACTTTGAAATTAAGCAATTTTAGGTTACTAGAGACGATTTTAATTAGTACACCAAAAAAATTATATTTAAAATCTCTGAGTCCGCCTTTAAGCCCCTTAAGTCTTTTAAGATAGCTGCCTTTTGCTTTGTCCATATGGTAAACTATCTGAGTATGATAAGACGAAGTTTTGTTTCACAGTTATGCATCGGAACAAGGTGCATTATTAACAGCAGATAAGAATGTTCAAATGAGTGATGTGCTACAGTAGATCAAATTTCTGTTCAAATGCCTAACACTAAATAGGTCTTAAAACATGTTGGATTCCATGTAGTAAGGCTTTTTACACTGAGCATGTGACTCGATGACTTTTGCGATCGATCGCCGGTTTTCTGAAGACTAGTGCAGCCGTTTTCTGAATACTAGACGCGCCGCATGCGCAATAGCGCCTTAGTTACAATGAAAAAGTTTTCCAAAGGAAGGATTTAATGAGCTGCTGCTTTCACAAAATACTTCTTTTTGAGGAATCTTTTAAGTGTATGACTGTCACCTTGGTTTTTTAGCAACAAAATGTTTTAGTTTCTGCTCGTGAAATGAACGGACTGAGTAAGGGAATTCAACATGCGAATGGATTTAGTCACTTGCATTTAGTGAACGAACGTGTGTGTATTTGAGGAAGCACAACAGCGATTGTGTGTCAGAGTTGCAAAGTATTATAATGAATTGGTAGCTGGTTTGAAGTCTACAGACGGCGATCAATCGTAAAAGGCGACGATCGCAAAAGTGGATCGATCATAGGCTCAGTGTGAAAAGCCTTATTATGTAACCCTAGATGAGGAAAGTATAAAGTTTTAATTGCTATAACAAACGCAACATGGTTGCAATGGTACACAGTTAAGACTAATGATCAAAATGGTACATTTATTTCTGTTTAATCTAGTCGATGGTAACAATCTCTCACATTTGGTTATATTCCCCATACTAAACACTGTATAAACAATTGTGAAATATTATTTACAGGACACAATTTCTTTATAGCTGATTAGCACCGGCGCTCTTCAATTTAGTCTTGAAATAATACCACTTTATTATATGCATTTTTCATTTGGCACTTTTAAAAACCCAGGCCCTAAATTTGTTATATTTGTCGTATAATCCAGTGGGGGTGGACACAACCTGCTCGATTTGGGCATGGAGTTACAAACGGTAATGTGGGAGAAACTCTACTGCATGTGCTTATGGCAGTCTGTCTGTTTCATTACAAAATCTCCTCTTAAACTTAGCTCAATACTTAGTTAATACCATGATATTTAGGGAATATAAATTATGACTTCAAATCCGTTGGGTTAGGGAATTAACCCCGCTGCAAAATATTCTAATTTCCAATAACGGTCATTTAGATTTAAAATATGGTGACCACGCCTAGCCTTTAGTCAAGTATGTGTTAACACCATATGCAAGGCCCTCCTACCGCTGTGAAACCAGTCCTCACATACACCACACTGAAATAAAGGCAATGTATTTTATTTAATGGCAACTACCTTCCATGATACCAGGCCTCACATACAAACAAACGAATCAGCTCATCTTCAACCTGAAAATTTTAGTGAATATTCAAACAATTAAGCTAAATTATGAATTTTGCCATTTGTATTACCACAGGATTTGTATTCCAATGGGAATAATTTGTATTCCCACATGAATCCACTGGGGATTCCCACAGGGATCCACATGGATTCCTAGGGGAATCCACTTGGATTCCCACAAGGGATCCACATGGATCCCTAGGGGAATCATTTCGTTCCCAGAGAACAATTGAATTCCCGAAGAATCTACGGATTTTCACAGGGATCCATTTGGTTTCCCCCCCACAGGTTTTAATTTGGAATCCTGCAAAATTTATTAAGAATATTTTTGAGAGATTCCAGATATTTTAGCCAAAAATTCTAAACCCTGTTTTTAAATATTCTAATTTAAAAGGTTAAATTAACGTGGGCCACATGGATCATTACCGTCATTTTGGAATATAAGCCGCGCGGAGTATAAGCCGCAGGGCCTAAAAATCTCCGTATTAAGATTCAGACCTTAACGTAATACGCCGCACCGCAAGATAAGCCGCACCAGCGACGGCCGGCTTTAGGATCGTGTATAACGTTTACCATAGAGAAACCAACGTATTATCATGTTTATAAGCATATTTCCAGTTCAACATATGTCGCACATGCGACTATTTTATTTTTATAAATATGTTTATAATATATTTAAATGAACATATGAAAATCCATGGACGCAATGTCAAAGAACTACGGCCCGAAATATCCATTTTCAACTCTTTTGTTTACATATTTTTAGGTATGTTTTCACATGTAGTGCTATATTTGTACAGCATCGATAGTGTCATAATCAATATGCAGACAGGAGGACTACTATTGGTTTGTCGGCGCCCTTTGACTAGTCACTATCCTCCATGGAAGCTATCCTGCGGAAAGCGTTTACTACCAAGGATACGGAGCCTGTTGGTTCGGACCACGGAACTAGCACTCCCGAAGTACTACGCTCCTGGATCCTGAAACCCACTCCGATAAATACATTATCCTCATCATCAGATCTAAGTTTACCTTCACTAATTTCGCAAATCTGTTTTGTAATTAACTTCATTGTTGTTTTACCTTTTTTGTCTGTACATCATTTGTTTTTATATACATTATCCTTTATTAAGAAGGGACTAATTTTGGTTGTCGCACCCGTTGACTAGTAAATATCGCTATCCTCCATGGAAGCTACGCCTGCGGAAAGCGCTTACTACCAAGGAAGACGGGGCCTGTTGGATTCATACACAGAACTAAACACGTCCAAAGGACTACATACTGGATCGGGAAAGCCACTCCGCCATACCATTATTAGCATCACATATCTAAGTTTTACTTTCACTAATTTCGCAAATCCTGTTTTGTAATAACTTTAATTGTTGATTTACTTTGTTTATCTCTACATCATTTATGTTTTTATATAAGCATTTATCCTTTATTAAGAGAATAGTGGTTTATCGGCATGTGAAGAGGGGACAGAGGACGCATACCAGACACTGCCGATTCAGCCCTTGATATGAGGTGGCGGCCCCTCACATGACAGCTAGATGAGACTTTACGGCTTCGCTGAGGAACGAACTTTAGAGCTGCCTAGCAGTAGTCTAGCTTTAGCTGCATACAATCCAAACAGTCCTTTTCAGGACTATCCAATTCTTTCTAAGAGTAATGTGAGTGTGGCCACCTAAAAAAGGCAAGAGTCACTTCCCAGTCCCCTCCTCCATGAAAAAGTACAAGTCAATTTGTCCAAACCCCAATAAAGAAACTGTCTTTCTCTTTCCTATTTCTTCAGATTTCACTTTTCCTGTGTGTCGTGTGGTTTCTTATTAGGTTACTTCTTAAAATAAATCTATATAATATATACTTATACTATACTATATCATATATATATATATTTACAGAATCAAGTGACCAAAGTCGGGTGTCTCGCATGCCGTAAAAGGCCAAAGGCCAAAAGTTTAACGCTATATCGGATATAATCCTTGAACATAAGAAATAAGAGTCAGTAGAAACCTCAAAGAAGATGGCCTTCATCATGCCTGGGGCCCACCAAGATCGTTTCTGAATAGAATATATATAAAATGATGCGGCTATTCAAATTTGCCAAATTAAAATATAAGCCTAACCGACCGAGTCGTTTTGCCGAACATCGGTCCAAATGCAACGAGGTGCAATCTATTTTTATTTTTAACGGCCCAGATGCAACGAGAACACATTTTGCGTTTCACATTGCATCTCGGCCGTTTTTCCCGGCCAGGATAAGAAGCGTACAGTCGTTAACGCCCAGATGCAACGAAAACCTTCGCGTCATTTCCAGGAAACGGCCCAAGAAAAATGCCCAACGAGGAACATCGCGTCATTTCCCGTTAAGACGGCCAGATGCAACGAGGAACATCTCGCCATTTTCCCGGAAAGACGTCCCCAGATGCAACGAGGAACATCCGGTGCGAATGCAATGAGAACGCCCTAAAACATAAATAAATAAATAAATAATGATGCCGTACTGCACACTGA
>JAMKCH010077285.1:0-18435 GCA_023653785.1 Ophioderma brevispina | reverse complement strand
TCCAAATATTTCTTTCTACATGTTCCCCTAATTGATTTTGGTAGACTTTTAATATATTATATTTGGGGACTATTTCGAGTATATTAACACAAAAATTGTTTCTGTTGCAATTTGTGTGGGGTCAAATCATACAATCATTGGACTATCATGCTCAATCTGTCAATGAGTATTATATAGCGACGTACGCATTGTGGGCAGTTTGGGAAATGGGCATTCAATTTTTCAAATCACATAACACCCAGGTCATTCTTTCGACTAGACTAAAGAATAATCTAAAATTAACTAGCTCATTTGATAATTAGAACATCCCTTTTCGGGATTATTTGCTTTTAAACACAGGATAACTTGCAAGAAGTATAATGTTAGTGAGAAGATGATTATATGTAATGGCAGCAAATTTTGGCGACATTTTGATGATGGCCATTTTGGATTTTTTGAGTTAAGGACAACATCAATGATTTAGATTTATACAAAACTTATAATTCTTGAACCTCAAAACATAGTCAAAAAAGCATGATATATAGCTAATTGTATATAAAATGCGGCCATTTTGGATTTTTTTGGGGGGCGTGAAGGAGTCATCAGTGATTTAATTTGTACATAATGCCCATCTTTGACCCCAAAAGATCTTCAAAACACTAAATCATCCAACATCTACTTTAAAAGACTGAGATGTAGCTAATTGGGCGGCGGCCTATATGGACTTAATATTTTTTCTCCCCAAGGGGATTTATGGGGATTTTGGATATGTTGGTTGGTATGATGCATTCTGCGTATCTGGTGAACAAAATCAGCTCAATAAACACTTTTTTTCGGGTCAAAACCCCCAGTACCACACAAGACTCAGAATCAAGCCATGTCACAGTGACTCATTGTATTTGCCGCTTATGGAATGCATGTCTCTAAACATGGCACCCACTGATCTCTATACAATGGGATTGAAAACCTGGGCTTCGTAATTGAAGCAGTTGATGACCATATTGGTTCATGCAAAAAGAGCCCAAGCAGGTGGTTAGAAGCCGGTCATTTATACAAAATTGTTTCTCTTAAATGTGGATAAGCGACATCACAGACTACAGAATCAAGCCAATTAGCTCTTTTTTTTCGCATATGGATGGCATGTCTCTAAAACGTGCACCCGGATACTTCTGTTAAAACGGTGTGTGGATGGTACTTTGTGTTCGGTAGAACCAAGATGCCCGCCCGCTGCTTTCCATTATCTATCGCGATTGTTGGGCTTCCGTCCGTAAACCGTAACTCATAATGGGCTTCTTTTCATGTTAGCTGCTGCGCTCCAGGAGGCTGAATTGAATGGAATATCGATTCAACTGCACAACCATTGAGCAACCTACTTAGGCTTTGATGACGCCCAATTGCCCCCTCCAGATCGGTCCTTGGGAAGCAGGTATGGACGGGGCAATATTACTACCATCCAACGAGTTGAGTTATTGAAATTGTGACTTTCATAAAAAGTGAACCTCTTTGGGCATATTTGGTATAGGTTGCAACAATTATATTTATTTTAAAACCATAAAGTCATTACCAAGCTGTTTAACCATATAAAGTAGAAGTCCCAATACCAATTCAAATTTCATTATTGAAAAAAAAATTAATTTCCCCCGGAAGGGGGAGTCACCACCCCCCAGTAAACTTTCTACGGTGTGCTAAATGCTGAAAGCTTTCATAAAACCTTCCAGGTAATCTATTATCATCCTTTACGGTCATTTACAGGGATTTAAAATAAATCCCAAAATATTGTGATTGGGGACCTATCAATTATTGATTTAAAATCAAATCTATATAATCTAATCTATTGGTAATTTTAATGTAGAAAAATGGATGGGGCCCTAACAAATTGTTGGGATTTATTTTTAACCCTTGTAATTATAGTGAACGAAAAAAGTAGGTAGATAGAACTTCGCCGGAAGTTGGGTTATGCCCGTCAAAGGCGAAATGTATATGGGGGGGATGTTACCCAAGAATAATTTAATAATAAGTAATATAATAACATAATATAATAAAATAATGTCGATTTTTAACGCGCACATATCCACCCTGCGGGGTGCTCAGGCGCGGATTGACAATTATTATACCGCCTGCATCAGGAATCGTCACAATCAATTTAGCTCATCTAGGTGGCTGCTGGCTAGGCGCACAAACCTATCAGCACTTAGATTGTAATATCCCCATACAGCTCCCCATATTCGCTAGTAGAGATACTTAAAATGACAATGGCCCGTAGTCTCAAACGATGTTGTTTTTTAACGCTAATCACTTGTTCAATCGCAATTTTTTCAAGGCAAGTGAATCTATCGGCCGTCGTTTCCGTAAAATAACAATTGCTTCTGATTGACTTTCGGACGCTTTTCCCGCAAAGATCGCAATTTTCGTAAGCTTCTGATTGACTTTCGGACGTTTTTTCCCCGCAGGAAGCGCATTGCTTATGATTGACTTTAGGCCGTTTTCACCTCAAGAGGCGCATTGCTTCATGACTTTGGGTCACGTGTCCGGTGAGAAAATAATCATAGCCGGCAGGAACATAGTTCAGGGATCCATAGACGGAAATAACGCGGAAACTAATGTTGCGTGAATGGTCAACTGAATCGATTGCCCTATTGTTCACCATTGTCATGAACTGCGATCCTGCAGAGGACCATATGTCGGCCACACGACGTGGCTGGCCACGGCAGGCTGGAACTTGTGTTGTTTTTAAACAACATTCCGAGCCTGGGCTAGTAGCCGGCCCCACGGCATGTACAACTTGTTTTTCTTGTTCTGGGTATAAACTATCGTTACGGAAAGGAACAAAACAACCTAGAAAACACCACATCGCCACCATAGGCCGTGAAGACCTATGAACCTAAACCTACCGACTAAAGACTAAACCCTGCGGGCCATAACGACCCAGGTCTTTGCAAGTAACAACCCAGCTAGGCAAATGACGTGTGACAACGTAAAAACGTTTTAAAATTGGTCACTTTAACGTCATTTTAACACGTTAAAAACAACGTGAATGTGTAGACACTTTTCCGGTTTTCAAAACGTTTTATAAGACGTTATTAACGATTTGAGAACGTATAAACGTGCTAAAAACGTAAGAACGATTAATTAAAAAACGTTTTAAAAGTTATGAGAACGTGCAAAACATTTGATTAATTGCCTAATTAACGATTAATAATTAGAGGAAAAAAGGGAATCGGTACTATATATGATCTGTATATTGCAAGGAAATCTACATCAAGCATAACACCAAGTTGGTTGACCGACACAAATTACTCACTTACCTGTACTGAGGAATTGGAACCAGGGAACCTTTCGCGTGGAAAGACCAAATACGAAGCCACTACACCAGCTAGACGAACTCACAATTTAGGGTAATTTATATTTATGTGAGGCTCGAAGGTATCAGAAGAGTTGTATCTTTTTTTCATAAAGTGAGTGATCTATTAAGTGACCCTTTTCATTACCACTGACATTTAGACACCATCTGTTTGCTGAAGAAGTAAACGCGTTGATAATAATGCCAAAATAAGGCAAAAAATAACAAAAATAATAATACTAATAAAATACCAAAGATATAATAACTCTCCTCCGCGCCCGACTACACACGCATGTCTTAATGCGCGATCTTCACCAACATGACCAAAAAAAGCGCCGTGATGGGCGGAGTGCGTTGGCCAATTGGTATACACGGAGGACTCGACGCAATAAGGAAGAATCCCGTGAAACAGAAAATAGGGCACGGAAGAATAATCCAGTTCGCATTGCTCCCCCTTTAGTTTAGAATCTGATTATTCCGTTTACAGAATAAATCGGGGTAATTCTTCGCTTCCTTTAGACACAGATTCAAATAAATAAACTCTGGAAATACATCTCAGAATGTCATAACTTCACTTCTACCGCTGCAAACCCATTTCTTATTGCATGTTTTTAATATAAGACGTTGACCGTTTGGCGAACTGTCCCCTCATACGTCGCCAGAACGTCTACAAAACGTTTCCAAAGACCATATCATCCAGGTACATATCAACGTTTTCACAACGTAAAAAGACGTTTTTAGCACGTAATTGTTACGTGGGACGGTTGGTTGAACTTCAAAGTTGTCAAAACGTTTTCCCCCAACGTTTTTTGATGGTTGGACCACTTTATAAATTAACGTTGCACCCGTCGAGAAACAACGTTATTTGTTACCTGGGACCCCCGGCTAAACCCCTGCAGGCCAGACGCTCATCCTACTTTAAAATCTAAAAGCTAAAAAACAACCGTAAAGCGATGATGTGGTATTTTCTTGCCTAAAAAGCATGCGGACGCTCGTTTCACGAATTTCAAAAACAAAAGGATGTAGCTAATTTAGTCAACCGTGCGATCAACAGAGGCATCTCATTTCCAACCGCTATGTCTACAACCAGCCTTTGCGTGTCGGGTGGACACCGTGTCAATGCAACAGATGCCCAATGGTTACCATGACACAGAGCAACATTGATATTGCTACCCCACCTACTCCTACAGGTATTGCAGAGGACAAGAAATGAGGTCATAGCTGAGACCCCTCTAGCACGTTCGCCAGATAACCAACCATATTTCTCCCTGACAGACACTATCGGTGAATCAGGGCGTCTCAAGTCGCCCCTAGGCTTTCAGCATAACATCTTGCCGTAATCACCCATCCCGAACAAATGGCGAGCCTGGTGGATCTGAGATTAGCACAGTGGTTCCTAGATACCTCTGCTCTGGTATTTCAAAGTTAGAGTTAGACGTGTCCAGTCCTGCTTTAAGCTTCATCTACGAGCAAACTGCAAGGGTAGTCCTAGGAATTTTTCTCTAGCCTGCATGCAACAGGTACTCTCATTCCTACTGTCGCCCGTAACTACCCGTAGTAGATGTTAGTTTTGAAAAACCTTTAGTGGGTTAGGCCCAGTCCCCATCTAACAGCAAGAGGCGATCACCGGCGTAATAGCTATACCTCGGTTCCCGGTTCCAGCAAACGTACTTTCTTTGCACACGGGTAGGGTTACAGAATTATCATCAATCATGGCTACATCCTAACGACCGGATTCCGTCAATTCTTTGGTTTTTTTTTTTTTTTTTCCCAGAGGGCATGGCTCGGTGCTTTGTATTTAGCCTTAGAGGGATTTTACCACCCATATTACGGCTGCATAATCACAAACCCGATCTCGAAAGCCTAAGATTAGCCGACATCGAGCGTCCGGAGGGAACGCAATGTGCCAAACAGCTCGAGGGCCTCACTTAGTAGGGTTCAAAATTAAAGTCCCCTTCTTGAAGTTGAGGACACCAGAAAGCTAGACGGTTAGGTAGGGGACGAAGCCAACTCATAAAAAACTTCTATATAACTCTTGGAATGTAAATGGTTAGAAATCAAGTTATATTTGATAATTTTGTTGCACTTGTTCATACATGTGATCTAATTGGACTTTGTTGAAAATTGGTTAAAAAGGATTCCGATTGCACTAATATATTCCCAGGGTTTCCAAGATATCTAATTATTCAGACAAAATCACCTAAAAAAGGTATAGACCTTTCGGGCGGTGTCTGTTTTGATAAAAAACGAATTTGCTAAGGGCGCAAAAGTGTGATAATGAATGTTAGTCTATGATTTATTTTCTTTTATGATGGTAAATTTGTCAATGTCAACAAAAACACTCTTGGTTGGTTTCATTTACAGTCTCCCGAAAATGCATCTGTTTACAATGATCTAATTATGACCCGTTGGGTCCCAGTTGAAAATTCATTGTAATTAAAAGCGTGTACGTCAAATGATCCCTATGTGTTAATCAGGCGAGATGAATGCCCGCTAGGTACAGAAAGTGATTTATGAAAATGATACCAACATGTTTGTTTCCTGTTCCCGAACAAACTATGATATGATCGATGTTCGCCTAGAAAATCTAAAGATAAAATTGTAAAATAAACAAATTTTGGGAACAATTGTTACATTTTTGCAAGGACTACTGGTATGCGTGTTTTGAATGGATAGAAGCACAAGGTGCTGAAGAGTTCATTTTACTTTATCTCACATTAGTTAGAGCGTTGTAGAGTATGAATATAGTCTGTTCAATCATGTATACAATTAATCTTTACGGTTGGGATCTAACCCCAGAATCCGATATTACATATGCAATACAATCTTAATTTGGGGGTTTGATCTGAAAATCAATAGCTGTGACCTAGATTAAGACAAACATGGTAGCATGTTTAAGTTAAAACTTTAATCCAGTTAAGTACGTATGGGGAAAATGCCCACGGTATGAAAGATTCTTTTATTCGAACAGTGCAAACATTGACTTCCGATTTATTAATCGTGTCCATTATGACAATGTAAATGAATGTGTGAACACACTTTGGACGTCTTTTTGTAGCTGGTAAGGCAATTGAAATGAAATGTAAAATAGTAGGACTAAAGGAAATGTTGTGAAATCGAATTCAAACATGGTATGATGATGAGTGTAAAAGGATGAACATTGATAGAAATGTGCACTTAAGGAAATTCGTCACAGTTAATTCCAGAAATGATCTTGACCAGTATTTATTAAAGAAACGTCTGTTCAATGTCAAAATGTACAGCTAAAAAGAGTAAAACATTCAAGATCAAAGGTAACTAAAGTTTAACAAATGACATCAAATCCAAACAGATCTTTGGAGCGTTTTTGTCTAGTTTCAAAACCTAAGAGTTCTGTCAGCGAGTTAGTTATTCATACTACAGAGGGGTCACTTATTTTTAAATCATGTTCTCTTGCGAATCAAGTGATGAAACAAACTCTTGTTAAGGGTGTTGTTGCAAAAGTGAGCGACAACGATCGGTAGCATTATTATAATAACACCATAACAGATGATGAGGTTGCGTAATGCATTTCTCATTGAAAAATGGCAAAGTGCATGTATTGATGGTCTACCAGGTGAAATGTTCAAATGTTGCAGTAGTATAATAATTTGGTTCCTTTTATAGCCAAGATTTTTAACCGATCCTGACAATGAAAACAATTACCGAGGGTGTGGAGGAAAGGGGCATTATGTCCTATTCATAAAAAGGCTTCTTCGAAGGATCTAATAACACCGTTGCAATTTCTCTTCTTCCAACTTTTCAAGTAAGCGTTACATCTGTCCTAAACATTCGACTCATGAATTGGGCGAATGAGTTTTAAATATCATAACAGAAAGGCAGGCAGGGTTCAGAAAAGGTTATAGTACTACTGATCACTATATTTACATTGTATACCATTATCACAAGTTACGCAAAAAGCGCGGTTAGATTATACTGTGTATTGGTGATTTCCGTAACGACTTTTTGACCTATTAGACGTGACAAACTATGGTTAAGCTAAAAAAAAAAGCGTGGTTATTGATGGGTATTTCCTGAACTCTCAAACAATACTATGAAGGAATATCATCTTGTGTAAGAAAAGAACGCCTAAGGGTTGTACATGAGTTTGGTTGAATGTAAATTGGTCTACGCCAAGGCTGAACTTCTATCCTCAACTTTCATTTTTTAAAAGGGATTATGACACATATGTGAATCAAGGAAAAACATCCGTTGGTATTTCAAATAGACGAAATTGATATCCCATGCCTACTGATGCTGATGATATGTTTTGCGTGCTGATACCCCATATGAACTTCAGGAATATGTTAAATGCTTTGAGCGACGATTGTGATATATGGTTTGGAAGTCAATCTGGACAAAACAAGTAAGCTATGGTTTTCCGACAATGGTGTATTGTTACAGCAGAAATGAAAGTGGTATTATAAACCCAAAAAAAATTGATGTTGTTCCATATATAGTTATTGGGTGTTAAAATACGCTCCGAGCGCATGGTCTGTACACTAATACTTTGCAACAAGCTTAATAAAGTCTTTTCAAATTAAAGGGACATCACTAAAATATTACCTTAACCTAGAATGACCCTCAAATGTATTTATTTGACACTTGGTAGTTCCCATTTTTACTCTACGGCTCCGAAGTTTGGGGTCAACGATTGATAGTCAGATGTATGAATCTATTCAAACAAAATATTTCAAAAATGTGTTAGGGATCCCCTAGTTGCCATTATTAACAATAGTACGAGGGCTTGAACTGGGTCGATTCCCTCTTCGATTAAGGTCTTAAGAAGATGATTCTCCTATTGTTTAAAAATATTCAAAATGACTACGAACGCATTCTTGAAATGTTACAATTTCTTGAAAAGATAGATGATAATGGTGTTGATGGAACGGGGGTACAAAGCTTAGCAGATTTTGGAATTCATATGTTTCGGATTTGTTTGGAGTAACCAAGGTGTTGAGTGTTTTGAGAACCAAAATCTTTTTCTCAGTATTTTTTAACAGGTTTTTGCAAAAGATATTTATTGTCAAGAATGGAGATTGAAAAAAGATACATACAACCGTACTTTATCTCAACATCAAAACAGGTAGGAGATGAATCATACATTAAAAATGTTAGGTTAGTCTGGGTTTAACACACGACGTTGCATCACCCCTTATAGGAATGTTCACACAATTATTAATTCTAACAAAGGGTCAAGCCCAACTTCGATGATGGACTTTTTGCCCAGTGTGGTGTTGATTGTGCGGAGATCGAAGGATGAATTCCAATTGTATTCTTGTTGGTCCTGCTTTATAGTGCCCCAAGAGATAACCTCCTCCAATACCACTACTGGCGGACTACCAACCCGTATCAATTGTTATTCTATTTGTCAAATCAAATATCTCAAACTAATTTAGCCAAAATATTTGTATGTTCTGCCTTTTGTATAAGAAAGTCCTCCAGGGACATTACGTATTCGTTTTTATTGTACTATTCTCATGGGCCGGTGGCCTGTTCTGAATTAAATAAGATGCACAAGGCACCGAAGCGCGTGGTCTTTTGGAAGTAAAAAAAAAAAAAAAAGTTTGAGGAGGAGGAAGAAGGTTAGAAGGGAAGAGGTTTTGAAAGTGTTCTTGTACTTCAAGGGTTTTGCTGAACAAGATGTTAGGGTCCACCTATGTGAATGTGGGGAAACTCTCGCTAGAGGCGTTTTTCAAAATGGCCGCCAAAATGTCCAGAAACTAGCTAAACTAAAAACCGCTCTCAAGAGTTAATAGGAACTCAATTTTTGGGTAATTTCCTTAATGCTATTATTGTTGTAATGCTATTTTTTCCCAATAATTAGAAATTTATGATAAGTACTCATAGAGGGCGCTTTTTTCAAAATGGCTGCCAAAATCGTAGAATAGCCTTTTTATGCCGTATCAATTAATTATATTGAATCCAAGTATAAACAAAGTGTGAACATGTTGAAGGTATTTGTTTTTATATTTCAAGGTGTGCTAAACAAGATTATTTGGTCAACCTCTGGGAAATGTGGGGAACTCTCGCCTAGAGGGCGTTTTCAAATGGGCGCCAAAAAAATTCCAGAAAATGGTTATTTGTTAAGCTAGAAACAGATACATTGAGAATTAAATGAAATGTCTTTTTCTGATGTATTTTCTGAAAATGCTCTTATATATAATGATATAGTGAGATATAGGATTTATTATAGTACCTGTAACGGGCCGCTTTTTCAAAATGCCGCCAAAAAGTTCGCATGTAAGAAAAGAAAACTACATTAAAGCTAAAAAACAGCCATCTAAGAGTCCAATGAAATCAAATTTCGTGCTTTCTTAATGCTAGTTAGTATTTTATGCTATTCCAAATATTAGAAATTTATGTAAGGACCCCTAGAGGGCGTTTGTCAAAATTGGCTGCCAAAAAGTCCACATAATAGCGTTTGGGGGCGTTTTCAAATTATCAAATTCAAATTAATAATCAAGTGAAGCCTTTAAAGATTGGTTTTTTAATTTTCAGGATGCTGAACAAGATTTTAGGTCCAGCCGTTTGGGAAATGTGAATAACTCTCAAAATGGCAGCAAAATTCCAGAAGAAATGACCATATTAAAGTAAACAACAGCTAGAGAAAAAAAATGATAGCAAAAATTATTATCAAATACTTGTTTGTTAAGTATAAAGCAAAGTGCAGATGTTGAAAGTCATTTTGTTATATTTTCAAGGATGCTAAAAAGATTTTTTTTGGTCCAACCTCTGAGCAATGTGGGGAGGAAATATCGATTAGAGGTCGTTTTCAAAATGGCCGCCAAAACTCAAGAAAAACCACATCTTATTTAAAGGGGCACTTGGTGATCAACAGTATCGTCCCCCCCGACTTACCTAATAACGTTGAAATTTTGATATCATCGAACGTTTAGCATTAGTAATCCCAGGTGACACGTGCAAATTCGGTCATGTTGTAAGAAATTTGCAATTTTGTATTTTCTTCCGTCAACGGACCGAAATTATACCACAGTGCTTATGGGAACTTGGGAGGGAAACGACGGCATTTGTTCATAACACAAAACGAAAAGATCGGGATTGCGTAAAAAGTTGTGCATAAGCTTTCTCGAAGGATATCTAGTGAACAATGATAGAACAGAAGATGCTGGAATCACGAAAAATGAACCTTAACAGCATCTGAGAATAAAAAATAAAAATCATTTTGGGTGTTTCTTAATGCTATTGATTTGTAATGCTATTTCAATCATAAGGATTTATGAACATGCCCCTAGAGGCAATTTTTTCCAAACTGGCTGTCAATGCATGAAGGTTTACCATTTAGATTTGAAATACACACACTGGCCAAAAGTTATGGCCAAACATGTAGAAAACGAAAATCATAATCACCAATGATTTCAAAATGTAACAATGAATGTTTTGACAACAAAATATGTATTAAGGTGTTAGGCCATGTTGATTCTGGTTTCTAAGAGTACGCGTAGCCGACTTTAATAAACTCGGGGTTGAGCAAGCGTGCATTCGTTTTAGCGTCGCAAAAAATTCATGAGCGATTTTTTCCACTTCTGCATTACGCGAATTGGTATAAAGCGTTTGCACAATACGCGTAGAACTTTGATTTTGCTAGGACTAGTCTAAGAACCGGGGCGCCTGATTAATTACGCGTCTTACCTTTCACGCACCCAATTTTGTTTTGCTGCGTGACTAATAGGCGTAAATAACGCGAGACACATAGTCTCTAGTGAAGACGGAAAATTTCCTCTAAAAAAAAAATGTCCTTTTTCGCGATTTCGGAAGGAAAACTAATCCTGGGACACCATTGTTTATTTCGGTTATTTCAACGTAGCAACCTTAGAACTAAAATATTGAAAATCTAGAAAAAACGTTCGGCCCATTTGTGATCTTTTTGGAGGCACTTTGTATAGGTAAATCCCATTTGCCCATTAGATTGCGTGGTAAATCATGTAAAAATTTGAGGCAAAAATGTTTATAACTTTTTGAAGTCTTTTTTCTCAAAAAACGAATATGGTAAGCCCATATTTTTATTTCAGATTTGTTATCAGGCACAAATGAATGTACTCTATATCAAATTTAAAGAAAGTCGACGGCCCATTAAATCTGATGCCAACACCTTAAATGCCAAATTGTGTTTTTCATACAGCACTATTCCCCCAGAATCCAGAGGGGTGAAAATAAACCCGTTTGATGATTGTCACGTTCCCGAAATATGGCAGATTAAAGGAACAGCTAACTCGGCAATCAGAAACTTGCCGATTGCACTCAGAAGGAAATGCAGACACAGAAACGAAAAAATCATGGCGTCAAAAGCAGTCGATTCATGAATGTATGGGTTTTATTAGGGTTTACCTAAACATTTATAGCAGACCCTGACTAATCCATAAGAGTATTTAGCGAACTTTTTGCAGCTTTCTTTGCGTTCCTGTCGCGTATTTCTTTGGAGTACAATCGGCACGTTATCATTAGTCAGCTCCTTTAACCCGCCATATTGGGATATGCATGACAATCAATGAACGTTTTTCGCAATACTGATTAGGGACACAGCATCTGTTGAAAATCACAACTTTGACTCTGATCAACTAACGTGTGTCAGGAATCCTGGACACTCATTTTTTTAGATAAATGTTGCAATACTTTGACCCCGTGTGTTGTAGTAGTACCTGTAAAAATGAAATACAAAAATTATGAAATATTTTTAGTACAATCGTGAGGGAGGCCAGGTCTATAGAATTTACTTTCTTCAATTAGGTCGAAATTGTCAATTTTCTAACTAATGGGGAAGGACCTCTGATTTAATTATACAAATGTCTATATTTAAATTTGAAATGATAAAAAAAAAAAGACATAATAAATTTGATGCATTTGATAACGGGCCCCCAAAAAGGTTATGATGATATTATATATTTGGATTTTTTTGTTGCCATTTGAAAAAAAAAATATAGTGCGTACTTATCATAATATTGCAATATGGCTGAATAGCGGAATAAATTAATTAGCAATAAGACACCTAAAATTGATTTCATTTGAATCTTAGATTGCTTTTTTATCTATTAATGTGTCATTTTTGGAATTTTGGCAGACATAATAAATTTGATGCATTGATAAACGGGGCCCCAAAAAAGGGCTATTATTATTATGATATATTTGGATTCTTTGTTGCCATTTTGAAAAAAAATATGTGGACTTATATAATTTACAATTGCTAGAAAGCGAAGAAAAAAATTAATTAGCCAATAAGACACCTAAAATTGATTTATTTTGAATCTGAGATTGCTGTTTTAATCTTAATGTGTATTTTCTGGACTTTTGGCCCAGCCATTTTGAAACGCCCTGTCGATTATGTCTATTGTGTTCTCTACTTAATATGAGCGCCTGGCACTTACACTACGCCCCATCAAGTACCGTGTTAAAAGCAATAATACGCATTGCAAAGCCTATTCAATACTGTCTAATATTGAGGTTTAAATTGACCAGAGGAGGATTTTTTGAGATACAAATTTCTCCTCATTTTCAAGGGATCGGTTCGTCGACACATACCGAGATGTTTCGAAGTTTATTGAACAAACAAGTACAAAAGAAAACCGCAAACCCTGTTTTGAACTTGCCTGCTATCGCCAATGTTCCCCATAGAAACAATGCTTTGAATTTCTGTCGTGCACGACAGAAAAATACCAAAATCATCCTTATTAATTCACTTCAGGTGTGATCTAATACATTGGGAAGCATTCCAAATATGCAAACAAACGGGATTCGACAAAAATGGGGGCGCTTCTTTCTGGAAATCTCCTCATGTCTCTGTTAACCACTAAAACGGCGGTTTTTGTTTATATCTGGGAATGAATGAAAATGGATTGAGGGCTCAATTTTCAGGACGACAATGAGGAAAAATACGGCCTTTCATATGATATCAAAATCGATACTACTCCGGGTAAATCAGGGGGATCCCAAAAAGATCGATGGCACCACGCACCTTTAAGTATCTTGATTTGAACAAGAGCTTTCCGAAATACCCCAAAATTGATGTCATTGGGATTCTACGATAGCCGTTTAGCTTAATATACCATTCTCTGGATTTGCGCGGCCATTTGAAAAGACGCGCTCTAGCGAGAGTTCCCACATTTCCCCAGAGGTTGGACCAATAATAATCTGTTCAGCATCTTGAAAATGTAAATGTAACAAAAAATACCTTCAAACATCTTCACTTTTATTTGATACTCGTATTCTTCAATAATAATAAAAAAGTCTTGGCTAGGTATTATACTGAATTTAGGCAGCCAATTTAGGCAACCAATTATAATTGTGAATCGCATATTACCTAATAATTAACATTAAGAAGTACATACCCCCACAATTGATTTTATTAAACTATTAGATAGCGTTACCTTTACTATGCCATTTCTGGAATTTTAGGCGGCATTTGAAAACGCCATCTAGCGAGAGTTCCCCACATTTACCCGAGGTTGGAGCCAAAAAATCTTGTTCAGTACCCTTGAAATTCAAGAAAAACCTTCAAACCTTTCTCCCCCACACTCTAGAATATTTATTATTGGCTTTATAACCAAAAATCTAATATCAGTGTCGCTTTCCAAAATAAATAAAAAGTAAAATAGTCCGAAACAGGGTAGCAGTCATTTCAGCCCCCACAGCCCCCAGACCCCCCCCCACACACACACCGTAATCAATGCCCCGCTATCTTCTCGAGTCAACATTCGCGCAGAGTTAGGTAAATGCAATAGCCGGGGAATTCAAATGTTTCATTGTGTAACATGTGCCCGTGATTGTTGGAAGATTGCTGGGGGGAAACGATCCTTTCGGTGGCACGTTTTTTTTCTTACCCCAGCGAAATAGTTGAGGTCAGGCATAGGACATGCTCATATTGATTTACACCAACTACAGTCATGACAAACATAGTGGGGGACTGTAGTGCACAGATCTCGTGAGTGTTGCAATGTGGATAAACGTGAATTTTGGTAAACAAGTACTTTATGAAGTGATAATCAAAATATTGAGGGAAGCACTTTGCCACACCCCTTCTGGCCCCCAGCTTGGAAGAGTTCAAGGTTACCAGGGGTGGTTACAAAATAAATGTTCGATTGTGTGAAAAGCACACCTGATGTTGGTCTGGTAACAAGGATCCAAAAGTATAGTTTGTATCTGGTAGCTTATAGTTTTGGAAGTATGGGGTGGTAGGGTAAAAACTGTAAAATGGTGAAAAGGTCCATTTTGTTTGTACAGGTCAAAATTAAAAAGTTGCTCCAATTTCTGTATTAACCCCGTGTTCAAGTGTTGTTAAGCTGATAGAATGCACTATACGAATAGTATACAATATTGACGGCTATGAGGGGCAGGGTTGAAACTATAGGCCCAAGGTGATCTCGAAAACCACGCCTCGGGGCTAGTTGGTTCGAGATCACCGAGGCCTATAGTTTCAACCATTACCGAATAAAAAACAGTCCATATTGTTTTATATACCCGATGGCATAATAGATTCTGTCAGCTGATGGTTTTAAAAGAACATTCTAAGCCAAGGTTCTTTAACAAGGCCCTGTATGGTAGGCCTGGTTTAAGTAAACAACAAATTTTGCGTAACTTACCGATAGTTCTCCAGGATCCAACTTCTAAGTTTTCCAATTAATCCAAAATTTAACATAAAACGCGAACAGTAACAGTTAACTCCAAAAGTTCCACTCTTCATTCCAGGTCAACATTTTTAAAAAAGTCCGCATCATGTCCGTAGTTCTCTTCCAACGTTGGCAAATAAAATGTCCTTTCTTCTTATAACTCATGTCCTAATGAACAAGTGCTCATTAACCATGTCCAGAAAAACATGGCATGTTACGACTAATACAAGTTTTGTTGACATGATACCGACGTTGACTAATTGATCATATTTATATTATGATTCTACAATGCTTTTGCAGTATGTAAAGACATGTATGTCAAACCATACAAAGTACTATTGTTAATCCTCCTCATAATTCTAAGTTGTCTTGTATACAGATCCCAGGAATCATAGGATTTCCGATGTAATCTTTTAGTGCCTTGATATTCAAAAGGTTTTGTTATTGCTCACACTCAACATTCTGTGTTTAATACTAATCATTTTGATGAGCTTGAGCATGTTTGAGCGATAACCCAATTGATGTAGTAGGTCTTTGCGAAACATTACTGGGTGATGAAATAGATGATAGTAATATATTGGATGATTTTTTTTATAACGAAATGATAGAATTTATTTACACAATGAGAAACAAACAAGAGGAGTGTAGCATTTTTATCTCACCAGTGTTTCCCACACTATTAATCTATTTATTTCTGATCACTTGAACTCCTTACTATTGAGATAATGCCGTTATAACAGAGCCTTTCATTGTCCGTACTGTGGTATAGGGTCCCAGGGTTCCTTGTATTATTTAGTTGATCAACTTGACAACCTTCTTCGATTATTGATTCTGAAGGTCGGAGTACATTCTACTGGGGAGTTAATGGGTTTGCTATCTGCAACACCCCACTTTTACAACACAAAGACCTTAATAGATATTTGTGCAAGGTTTTAATCTTAATCCAGCTTATTAAGGAACCTACTCGAATAACTGAGACAAGTGCACACTGATTGACCTTGTTTTTGTTCAGTATGATAGCATTCATTCAGGTGGTCAGGGGTCCATCCCCATATTAATTAGTGATCATTCATAACATTGTTAACTGGGTAAGGCTAAACTATCGTATACTAATGATAAACAGAAGCCTAATATGAAAGCTCACGTTCCTATACCATTTAATAACCAGGCTTTTCTAAATGACTGGCCAAATGATTTGGATTGTAAACATAGTGTATGTGACATTTCTGCTCAATTTTTTTGAATCAACTCTTTTTGAGTATTGATAACTGCACCTATTAAAAGACACAGAGTTCGTAAAACGACGTCTCCATGGCTTCTAATGAAATCGTTGAAATGTTCGCAGGATAGCAATTAAACTAATGCGATTCGTCAAAACAATGATCAGGAACAAAGCATGGGAATATTGTCGCCAAATTAAAAATAAAACTAGAAATAATCAAAGATAAGAAAAGTAGATTTCTCTCAAAATGATTCACTGAAATAATAGTATCACAAAAACTTGGGACCACATTCGACCTGTCATCCAGTCTAAAAATAGACAGCAGAATTTCTGAAATCAAAACTAAGCCGGCAGTTACTGAAATAACGACTATTGCAATGCACTAATATTACTTGTAGAAATTGGACCTAAACTGCAGGGAAACTTAAAGAATGAGTCTGTAAGTATACCGCACCAGTTGATGAGAATGAGAAATAATGGGCCACATTTTTGCGTCTGTTCCTGTCACTCATGAATAGGTCCTAACAACTATGAATTAAATGACAAAGCTACGGGTCTAATAATAGTCCTTCTAAACTACTTTAATTGGCATGACCATCATACACCATAATTACCTACCTCCTTATTAATCACTCTTCACACCACTAGTAATTTCCCAGCTTCTGGGAAAGACTATGTAATCCCAGTTTTCAAGTCTGGTGACCCATGCGATCCTGTACAATAGGCCTACCATTTTTGGTTGTAATTTCTAAGATTGCTGAAAGAGCTGGTTTTGATCAACTTTATAACTAACTAAATGTAAATATCGAATAATACATAGTAATCATTCTGGCTCCCTCTTCATTCCACTTCTACTGCTTTAATTAACTGAGGACTGGTATGGGGAAATGATAGCGGTAAATGGTTGGTTTGGCACCTATGATCTAAAAGCATTTTGATACTTAAATCATAACATTTTTCCTAAGAAACTTAAATTGTATGGAGTAGTTAAATAATTGCATTAATGGTTCAAAATTATTTAGAAGTGGTTTTTGGTCGACACCAATATACTTACTTCCGTCCACGGCATACTTCTAGGTTGCAAATAGAGTGGTTGAATCCTCAAGGCTCAATTGATGGTCCTCTTGGCTTTCTTATTTATATAATATTTGCCTAACTACTTATCCCTTTGTAAGTTAGTATGTCTGCTGATACACCATCTCTATATGCTTCCATATCCACCAATTGATGCTTTTCAAAATGTATAATGAAGATCTTCACAATTTTAATTAAACAAATGGCTTGAAAGTAACAAATTAAGGCTTAATGTTGATTAGTCAGAATTTATGTTACCTATTTGCAAGACAGCGTTTATAATCGGTTACATATCAAATTATGATGGGTCTATTCAATTAATAATGGCATTCTTCAAGAGTGCATGAATTTAAGCATCTGGGAGGTATCATTGATGAGAACATGCATGGAATCCGCAAATTGAAAAGGTTTCGCAAAACAAAAATTCACTTAAAGGCATGTTTTTATGTTAAAAAAGGCAAGTCCTTGTTCCAATGATATCTTAAACTACTCTATAATGCCATTATCCCTGCCACACTTAGACTATTGCGATGTTGTTTGGGGAAATTGTGTACTATGTGCTTACTCGTCTTCAGATTTACACCAGCACACTTAATTCTGTGGTGTAGCCTTGGATACCCTAGTCATTAAGTCTTAATCACCTTGTTTGCTACGTCTTTCTCATAGACAAAGTTGACAGTTCGATCTTGTTTTACAACTTTGAATGACCTAGCACCTCCATAGCTTTTCTGGCATTTTTCATTTACTTACTAGCAATAATTATAACTTTCGTCACAGCCTGTTTTAATGTTACATTCCACAAACCCAAACGGAGTAACAAAAGCTTAGTCTATCCCTACAGGTCATTAATGTGGACCATCTTGATTAACTCAAAAATCACAACATTTATATTTAAGAATATTTAAGGCACTTCATCTAAGAAGCCTTGTACATGATTTTCTTGTTAAATTTTGTTGTATCAACATGCATTGTAGTTACCTTTTGTAATTGTTGTAACCACGGCCCTAGTGAAAAACACCTTATGGGTGAAGCTGGGCCTCGGGTAAAATAAATTGAATGAATGAATGAAAAAGGTTATAGCCAGGAACCCGTGTCCTGTTAACCTTGGGATCATTCAACTCCGCGACTCTTGATTAAGGCCATTCTTCTGGCGATATTGGCTTTTTGTGTCTTCACACACC